>JZLH01S0218816.1:43070-59586 GCA_001188425.1 Eucidaris tribuloides
TAAAGTTGTCAAAACTCATGACATAATGTTTTCGATTATATTAAAAGCCATGCAAAGACAAACATTTTATTGGAAACATCACTCTTCAAATCAACAAATTTTTAGGATGCGAGAGAAAACAGGACAGTGATGTAGCACCACGTATATCATGAATGAATATGTTTGCTTCATCAAAGAATAATGAGCACTTTCTCCGCTAATCTGATCCGAAATGATCAATGGTTGCACCGCTTCACTTCCAAAATAAGACACAAAATATTCTGAGCATGTACGAAGCGAGAGCAGATCTAAGTGCATGTGATAGGAATGATACTTCATGTTATCAAGACAGGATGTTTTGCAAACGTTCGATGTACTTTCGCCAAAGCGCGAAAATGATGAAAACATTCGGATTTTGACAGTTCACGATTGAAGGAAATGTTGTCTCTTATCGCAACGATAACGTTGCACATTAACTCTTAAGTGTAAAGTACATACGACGACAAAGGTCATCAAAATTTCAAAGTGTGATTTTTTTTTCGTCATAAGATGGACAAAATTCCGTACGTAATTATTTTCGCGTTGGCAAATGGTTCCGTCCAATGGTGTTACCATTAAACATGTAAAAGGACCGCAACTTTTCGAAGAATAGCGGTCCAAGTGAGCAATTTGTAAGGGAAATATTGCTTCTTATGAAATATCATATTCTGCAATTTGGTATGAATATTATAGACGAAATGGCCTTTTTTTCGTCGCGTAATTCGTCACGTGATGTCTGGTACACTTTTTTGGTACCACGATGGGTGAAGTTTTCAATTTGGTTGCGAGACAGATGAAAACAAAGAGACGTACCAGGTAAATGTTACGGAGCTAATTACTCCTTAAGGAGTGTGATTAGGGATCACTACTTTTGGAGCTAAATTTCGGAGCTAAAATTTTGAGAGAGTGGAAAAACTCCGTCGTTTTGGTGCTAAATTAGGTCTTTTTTCACTCTCTTAAAATATTGGCTCCGCCAGTTAGCTTCAAAAGGAGTGGTCCCTAATCACACACCTTAAGGAATGGAAATTAGTTTGGTGACATTTAGAGAGTAGTGTGCGATGTGCTTTTATTTCTAATTATTGCAGGTTGACAACATTTACCCCTTACTACTTTTCACAAATAGTTTGGCATTTATATGACGTCAGATGAACACCTTGTAACTATCACTACTGATTTATTTGGATAAAACTGAATTCAACATGCATGAACATGCAAAGATTCTATTTGTTTGGTTCATGTTTTCCCTTTAACTGCGCATCATAATTATGAAGATACAAGTGCTATACAACTGCACGCGATATGAATTAAAGTTGTTTGCGCAAATTAACCGTACTCATTTCATGAGTCAAACACATTAAGTGGTCCTGTTAGAATGAACTCAACCGGAGAAAATAAAATGCAATAATGTTCACATGCAGCTGTAATGTAAATTACTGCTTTGTGCAGTGTAACAAACCCTACAGTGGACTGTAAACAAGTGGATTTTATCGCCAAAATGTCTCACAATCTCTAATTTGTCGAGTAAACTCCGAGAGAAGCGTAACGCATCCGGTACACGCGATACAGCTCCTTACTTTGGATACAAGTGTTTTTTTTCTTTTTGGTCAAAAAAAAAATCCCAATTCGGTTTGGTCTATTCCAACCAGTGGATTGATTGTTCTTGACGATTAATTTGTCATCCGAGATGATCGCCGTATATTATCGGTGATATGCGAGCCAAATTTGATATTTAATTGGGAGAAAGGAGTTTCGTAAATAACCCCAAGTCTCGCGGCGATATTTCTCCTCCACGATGCACGTACTGTACATCTCAGTCTTACATGGTAGAGACAGAGTATAGAGTATCGCTGCTACTGTAACGAACTTGTTAAATCAAATAGCAAATAATTGTTGGTGCTTGCTGCACAGCGCCGTTTGAACTTGGCAGCTGATTTAATCGAGATAGAGAACACTTGGGAATATCAAGATTGGAAGGCAGTCGCGAGGGAAATCTGAAGACGATTACTAAGAATGGCGACTATGCGATCAAGACCGGTAGTTGTAATACATGCAGAACATAATTCTTAAGTTCTAACGTATCGTGCACAGAAGATGGTGATAAAAAAAACACCTTCGGAACGGAATTTGTATCAAGCAAGTCTTGGTAACGAAGGTCCATAATTCTTGTCATCGTAAGATGTGAAAGTATTCACCATTCAGGAGTGATCCTTAAGATCTATCACAATGGCTACAACTACCTAAAATTTGAAACAAAGATTTAGTTATTTTGTCTTCTTCTTCTTCTTCTTCTTCTTCTTCTTCTTCTTCTTCTTCTTCTTCTTCCTCTACCTCTCCTCCTTCCTCTCTTAAACTGATACAACACATATACTTTATATACAAAAAAACACACTCCTGGTGAACTGTACAAAATATTTTGTCCATCTACTTCTTTATGTAAAGTGGGTCATGATAGAGTCTCATGGTTAGGAGTTTTCGAAACATAATTACATCGACCCTTCCGTGTGTGATTCAACAATACATATATTTGTTTACTTTATTTTATTTTAGATCAGCTTTGAAATTTTCTCATTCTGATCTATTTCATTTTATTTATTTGTCTACCACCATCGGATGAAGTGAACGACTCAAGATTTAGGTCTGGCTTATTTTTGTTATCATTGTTATTTCGTAGCAGGTTAGTAAAACGAGGAGATTCAGAGTACCCACTCTTACTTGTCGTTACCGAAGTGTTGCGAGAAATATCCTTGTCAGAAGAGGATGTGAGAACATTTACTGACACCAATAAATGCACTATCGTAATCAATTAAAATTTTGTCATTAAAGTGCATTTCCCCATACAATTTTGAGTAAACACAACAATAATTATTATCAAGAATAATCAATTTGTTTTGATTTTGGTGATTTTTTTTTCACCTGATTTTAGATCATGAAGAGCCTTCCTAATCAAATCCAAGACCAAGATTTAAATGATATTAATACAAAAATAATAATGATCACGGATAAAATGTTTGTGCAAACCAGCATGCCACATCACATGTACGGATTCAAGAATGCTATCAACATCGTTCTTAGAAATCATCAAGACGCCGCGTTAAGAGTACAGGGAGCTTGATACTGATTGCTATTAACGTGGGAAAATTGGAAAGAAAATTGGAATCGCACCTCGCGACATCCTGGAATGTGGTACGTCACGTGACCTCGTTTCCCGCTGATACGAAATGATGATTGAGATGACGAAGTGGTCATAAAAGAATATTCTCGCTGCCAATAAATATTTAATGACTCGAAATAGCCATCTCTATTTCATCTAGCCTAAGCATACGTCTGTAAGAAAGCGGGAGTTGAACCAGAACGCGCTGAATCACAAATCAAAGCTCCTGTTCAGTTATCGGACTGCGCATTCAATTTCTCTCAAGACAAGGGCATCTGAACCACTCCTGTTCCCACCTATATAGTTACAATCGTAGAAGCTATAATTCTCATAATCTGTCATTTTCAAGGATACTGGCTGTGACAATTATTATACTACCCTAGAAGACCAACCATCATCATCAAGGCGTGAAGATTCCGCGCTCGCTTATTGGGGTCAAACAATCTGGCCCCCAGATTGTGATTGGGGCGAACGGACGCTGTTTTGAATTTTAAAGAATGCTCGTAAGTCATCTTGCAAAGTTGAGGAGAAAAACCCTGATCTTTGGCGATTTCAGCTTAATGCAGGACGTTATGTCCTCATTGATTCTATTTTAACATGACACTGCACCGCATTTTTTTTCATATGACCGAAAATGAAATCATAATGTATTTATTTATTTATTTTTATTTATTTATTTATATATATGTTTGTTTGTTTGTTTATGTGTTTGCTTATCTATTTATTTATTTATTCATTTATTTGTTTATCTATTCATTTATTTTTGTAATTTCCTATTTATGTTACTATATACTCTCCCTGATCAGGAGTGAAACTACATTATCTTAATTGCATGCATATCTTATCGAGGAAACAAATGCTTGTCATTCGACGGTAATTCAGTTATAATAATTACTAAATTACTATCTAGTTTTTTTTTACATATTTATTTAATTCATATCTTTAATTATCAATCAATATTTTTTTATAGCAATTGATGCTCGGAGACGACTGTTAAATCGAATAATTATTTAAATCATCACACGTCCCAGACAAACAAACAAACAAATACACACTCACATACAAACACGCACACACACAGTCACCAAAAACACACACAAACACAAAAACACACACAACACACACACGCGCGCGCACACGCACATTCACACACAAACACACACTTTCTCACACACAAACACACACAACACACACACGCGCGCGCACACGCACATTCACACACAAACACACACTTTCTCACACACAAACACCACACACAGACACTTTCTCACACAAAACACACACACACACACCACACACACAGACACTTTCTCCACACAACCACACACACACACACACACACAACACAAACATACACACACACACATACAAATGTTGATACAAATTGTCCATTAACAAGAAACAGGTTTGTCAATCATTGTCAGATGATATGTTCAGCATGTTCAGATAGGGGCTATGAAAGTATCTTTTTCTGATAGAAATAAAAGACCAGACAAGTACCAGGTCATTAGCCGTACACTCAATTGACAATTACATTCTAACATGGATATTTTAGAGTACATCGGGTCCTATAAGGATTGCCCTTCGTGGTGAATGCCCACATATCTTCAAAGGAACTAGGTGGGTATGATTTATAAGTCGATGCGAGACCATGCAGCGATTTTGAAATGAAATACGACTTGGTGCGGCTCTGCTTCCTTACGGTACACTTCTTCTCGATGATTTATTGCCGTCGGGTGGTTTTGGAGAAAACAGAGAGAGAGAAAAACCGTCAGAATGTACACGAGTCAGTAACCTTTTCCGTTACACTCGAAATTCGGGTGAAGTGCTGCTAACGCACGCACGCAGGAAACACAACGTTTTATTACAGTGAAACGAGACTCACTTGATTCGAGATTTGAAAATAAACTGTTTCTCGTGGATTAAAGGAAGAGCATGTCACACCAACAGTTTTGGATTTATGAATAATAAAGTAAACTATTGAAACTGATAAGAGGCTACAGTTCAATTGATAGTAAATTATATTACGGTTGAAGAACGCTTTGTGGCTGCGAAAAAACACAATAAAATTATATAACTTGAGATAAGAGAGGAAACTTCAAGTCGATATTGATTTTGCTAATACTTTACATTTAAATGGAAAGCATGTAGGGTAGAATACAATGATTAACCAATTCAACTAAAGTTATCCGTTGGCATGATACGGTTTAGATAAAAATCACGGATAGCGTTGATCCGATGGCACAAGTTGTTTTAAAGGCAGGTCCAACCTGAAGTCAAGTTGGTTTTAATAACAGCAAGAAATGAAAGAAACATATGAATGAAAGTTGTGGAGAAAAATCACCAAAGAATTAACGGAGTTATAATGTTTCAAAGTTTTAATTCTTTGTGACGTCACATACGAGTAGTCCCCATATCATGTGTAATATCAATTCCACAAATTGTCACTTTTTATTGGTTTACTGTATGATAAATTTGTTTTTTTTTTTTGGAGAAGCGTGTATGAAATAATGTTTCATTATTATAAACTGAATGCACATATGAAATTCATTTCAATTTTCTGAGAAATGGCACTTTATGGAATTTATATTACCTGACACATAGGGGGGGGGTGTCACATGTGACGTCACAAATTTAAACTTTAAATGTTCATAACTCTCTTATTCTTTAATGAATTTTCGTCAAACTTCATTAATGGGCTTCTCCATTTCCCCGTTTATGATCAAAATCAACTTGAATCAGGGTGGACCTTGCCTTTAAGAACATCACACTCGCCTTACAGACTAAAACATTGTTCACTTTGCGCGATTAATCTGCCGTTATGATGTATCATACTCCACTCTATAATGACAACGACGGAAATGGCGATACTCAGATTGCATTACGGTGGCCAATATATTGCACATGCGAGGCTCTGTTATAAAATCACCGGCTATTAAGGAGTATAGCGAGAGCCGATGAGAATGGCAGTCATTACGATGTTTTTGCGGTGCAGGAATGGTTTCAATCTTTTAGATATCACTCTAAATTACGCCAAAACTGCATGTTTATGATGTGTATACATGTGCGAACTAGTGAGAATATTAATTAAACATGCCTAATCGTTCTTAATTATAAGTGTGATACTCCTCTGCTAATATCTATAACACAGATTTCACAGACGTTTTTCTTAACGTTCATCCTAATTTAACGCTTAATTAAAAGTAAAATTTAGACACAGCTATATTTCTAGCGACACATTTCATTTTAAACAAGACGTATGTTTTAGTACTGTGCGTAAACAAGATAAGTCGGGAATGGTAGTTTTGCTCCTTAGTTCTAGAAAGAGCTGCTCGTTAGCGATTTTCAAAACAAACAGGAAATTTGTTCAAATGATCCTTCCTTTTTCCTATTCATTGCAGGATATAAAGCGCTCCTTACGTTCCATTAAAGCTAGGCTTGACACCACCGAGGAATATTGTGTTTCAATTCTGGCTTCATGTTTATTTTGATATTTAAATCTGTCTGTCTGTCTGTCTGTCTGTCTGTCTGTCTGTCTGTCTGTTTGCTGTCTGTCTATCTGTCTACGCGCGAACTACTAAATTCAAGAAATTGAAATGTGATTTTATGTGAAGACCATATAACACAAAGGACGCTGTTTTAAAGTCACCTTTCACCGCTTGTTACGCCATTGCCTACAAAAACCACTAAAATCTGGAAGTGTATTCTGAGTGGGCGCCGAAAGGTAAAGACAGTACTGCTGCTTTACTGATACCGTTAAATCGGTATCAGAACTTACGTGGATAGTAAGATTAAATTTCTGATGTTTGATAAAAAACGCGCCATAGCCACTCTTCATGCTCTTGCACTTTAAAAAAAAATGCGTTTCTTTGCCCCGAGTTTGTACACGCGCATATGGAAAAATAAAGTAAACTCCGTAATTATATTTTGTACTTTTTTTGTGCAATTTGGCTTCACAGTTTTGTACTACCTCTTGGTAAGAAAGTGTGGAAATGTGTTGATGTTTAAGTGGTGAATGTGTTGATGTTTATTAAATCAGTTTTGTGGAAAGGGATTTGGCGCGCGTTATGCCAAACAAACTATGACGTTTCTGATGCAGACAAGTTTTGCTGTTCATCTCATGTGTTATCAAACTAATGATAAATCAGATTAAATGCGTTGATCTGTTATTTTGTAATGACTCAGCAAAAGATTGACCCAACAGCGATTCGAACCTGAAAACCTACTGATATCCGCGTCAGCGACACAACCACCAGGCTATGCTGGGCGTAACGGCAATGCACGGTTTACTTGGTTACAAATACCCGAGAATCATTCCTTACGTCTGAGCGAATTAATATCTAATAAGCCCCAGTAGGAACGAATTGTATTAATGAAATGAAAGGTTTGCAGAAAAGAACTTCAGATACAGAAAAGTTTCTGTACTATCAAATTAATGATGAATAAGAACATATCCTTGATCTGTTATTTTTTTAATGGGGTCATTTAAATCAATGAAAATCACTGGGGATCACGAGTGATCCCTGAGGTCATTCCAATATGAGTGAAAAACACACAAATTCACACGAAATTCTCTCTTTTGACGATTCACTTCATAAAGAGTGAACAATTTCACCCGTTTTTAAGATGAGATTCGATGGCACACTGGCCAATAGGCCTATAACACGATAAGACGGAAGTCACGTCGCATTCCTCCTTTTTTAAAATTCTTTACATGCTGAATTTATTCTGAAGGAATAATAATGACGATTGTTCTTTTCATATTTTCTATGAATTTTGCTTTCCTTTCATAGCCGATATGAAAATGGTAATTTTTTATGGATGTTACCTTCAGCCACACTAGCTATGTCTCCTGCTACAAAGTGAAGGAGAAAAAATAATTATTACGATTGTTCAATTTAATCGTAAGATTGAGCAGATGTACATTAGCGCGCAAAGGGTTAAACCATAAACAGAGACAGGTATCGCAGACAGCGACCTGCAACTTTAACATCGCCGTCTGCATGTACCGTCTAGCGCGTCGCTCCGCCCGGCCAATTTCAGTGTGGATCCACTGCCACGGTATTTATACGGCTCAGGTGCAACTCCTGATTTTGTTTCTCATAAAATGTCTTCTACGCAGTGTTCTTGATCGTTATAAAGGCGGGAAAACGACCATCTTGGGTTAAACATACGACAAGCAAACTATACCAAAGTTGACCACGTGACAATCTAACTATCCAACGACAATGACATGATATAATATTACTATGTACGTGAAAGTTAGATTACTTGCGTTTAAAGGAAAATAAAACCAGACATCTACCCGCATTCAAATAATGGAGACCGTTGGACTGAAACCATTCAAAAGTTTGTGAATATTCAAAGTTTATTTAATCCTTATTGAAGAATATTCACAATTTGGCAACCCACCATTTTTACATGAGATTGTTTAAAACTCCCATTGATTTTTTTTATTTTTTTTTTACACATTTCTGAAATGTCTGTTGAGAAGTGACAAATTCTTTCAGAGAAAGAAAAAAGAACCATTAGAATATATTTACTGGGGACATGCTTTCTACAAGCAAGCAAGAGGAAATCGGACTTTCTATTTGAAACAATAGCCCTATGAGAATAAGTGGAAGTTTGTGTACAAAACCAATGGGAAGTTTTTTCACACTTCTATCTCAAAAAGTGGCGGAGGTTGCAATTTAAGTAAAAAAAACTTTACGTGTGAAAATGTGCTAGTATGATTAATAATAGTACGCAAATCCTACTATATTACTTTGTATTTCTCACGAGACATCTCTTATTTGTTATTTTCTTCTATCACCTCATTAATCATCTATCAGTATTTGAAGATTATGTTTTCAAAAGGGGGTAGATCCATTTTTCATCGAATGTGACATTTTTACATCAATCTATAACAGTTTTAAGTAAGCTCTATCAGATACACAAACGAGAAGTTGAAATTCCCACCAAAAAGTGGTAAAAAATGGGAAATTAAAATGACTTTATTTCCAAAAAGGGGGTAGATCCATTTAGTTTATTTCCAAAAGGGGGTATATTCACACATAAAAATAATAAAAAAAATAAATACAATAAATAACAGCTCACATATATTTTGTAAGTGTGTTTTTTACATTCGCATTGTGGTGTTCTTTCTTTGGTTAAAGTTGGTTTCATTCGGAAACCTTGCAATATGGATTAATTAATAACTCATTTTTCTTAAAATGGTATTGGATCTACCCCCTTTTGAAATAAATACAGTTTATTTCCAAAGGGGGTACATCCAGTTGTTTATCAAATTCATTTTTTTGTCAAAATCCATAAATTGTAGCAGTTCTATGAAATGATACAATGAGAAGCTGAAATTCAAGCAAAATTTGTAAAAAAGCAACGAAATGACTTTTACTTTCAAATGGGTACACCCATTTAGTTTATTTCAAAGGGGTAGATCAACAAAATAGAAAATAAAACCAAACACTTTAAAAATTGAATGACTCTATCAGCATTACCCTCTTGATTTTCTTACTTCTTATCCATGATTATAGATTTTTCTATAGTATGTGGTTTTACATTGGTATTGTGGGGTACTTTTTAGTGTTAAGTGGGTTTTACGCAGAAACATTGCAGTATGGGTAAATTAAAAACGTAATTTTTCTCAAAATGGTTTAAAAGTGGATCTACCCCGCTTCTGGAAATAAATCTTCATTGATTTTTATTGGTTATTTCTTTTTCAGTCAAGCCTATCATTTCCTTTATTAACCAAGTTACGTGTTTCAGACCAGAATAGGTCAGGGCGCGGCGCACGGGCGGGGGGGGGGCAGGGCAAGGGAGGGGCAGCCACCCCTGTTATTTTTTCAAAGTAATGGTAATTAGGGGGATTTTATGTTTCTGTAAGATTTCACCGTCTAGTTTTCTTCCACCCTGCCCTTAAAAATAGAATTTTAATCTTCAAGGAATTATTCTTTTCAGTCACAAACAATGTACTACAATTAGTTTTGTACGTGTTACTAATTCTGTTGAATGTTAGAAACTGCACGATGAAGAGTGGGCGTACGAAAACATTATGTACTCACATCGGGTCTTAACTCTCCTTGCTCTATGCAAATTTCTTTACACAATATGGAAGGTTGCATAGAACTCTAAAAAGAAAAAAAAAAATCCCCACCTCTATTAAAAAGACATCGCGAGAAAATTAACCAACGCGAAAGATGGACAGTATTCCACGTACATCAGCTTTGCACTGTCCGAAAGCATAAAATTATTTGGTACTACAGTTTCAGTGAATTCGTCTGTAACGATGTGTGTAGAGTGTTGGCGGTGAATCGCACTCTGTAAGACCTCGTTTACATTTCTCCGATTTACTTAAAGTGAGCAGGACCAAGTGAAGTATGCTATCGACCATTCAATCGATCATGACAAAGTGCCATTTTACTGTCGGATTTCTTTGATGTTATTGCCCACGAAGGAGTTTGTTTTACACTAGTTTTTGCTTGCTTGTAAACTACAACTGCAACGATACTCAATATAATTCATCGATCAATCCTATGTCAAGAGTTAGTGGCTTTTATGCATGTAGGAAAAGAAATATCGCCTCCTCAGACTACACCGCGCATGCACTGTAATGATAGGAAATATTGAATGGACCTTGATGACTCTAGAGTTTGATCGCAAAACGAGGTAACTCCATTTTGCATTAATATTGAGTTATTAACATGAAAACATTTATTACCTACCTACCAGTAAAAAAAAATTGACAGCCTACTTCATAGGCAGATACAAAATATATTGCGTTTTTAGTTTTATGTTTCCATAGGCGCTTTAAAGTTACTAAAGTGGATTTTGGCCGTTTTACGATCAAACTCTTTTTCGGTTATGATATTATTAAAGTATTGGCTGTGTTTTAAGGCAGAAAAGACATAATCAACCACCATTTTCTGAGATTTTTTTCATCAAGTATATTGTGTCGATCCCCGAGAAGATTATAAAATGTCTTGCTAAAAAGTTTTCTTAATCATATAGCCCACACAAAAAGCGTTTATTGATTGAAAAGTACTGTTATATTACGAGCATGTGCAAAGACAGGGGAAAAAGGGGAAGAGACGGTATTTCATTGACTGTCAATCAGCGTTTCAATTGAGAGAACTGTATGAAGTGCTCATTCAGAGATAGCGTCGAAAAGTCATGGGTCATGGAATCCAAGAAATAATATGATAACCGATTATCATAATATTTTTATCCGTTTTATATTAACAATCATATCGCTCAATCTCGGGTGTACATATACTTCGTAAGCGCCATTACTTCATAGGTAAACTGGAATAATAATCTCGAATCGTTGATAAAGAACTGATGGCATTTTGACGTTTTGCAAAATAATTTAATCACGTGCGAAATAAATTCTTGAATTACAGTTGTATTTGTACGCAAGTGAAGCTCACAAAGATTAGGGTTTTTTGTATTGTTTTGATTGCATCATTGAGAAGTGGCCGAGAGCAGAATCATCAAAGTAATGGTAAACACACAATGATAAGACTATGGATAAAACAAAGATTTAAAAGCAAGATTACTTATTGGAAGAACTTACACGTATTGAACACTCATATGATAAGAAAATATTCTTTTTCGCCTGTTTTATCCTCCACTGACGCAACTGTCCGCAAATAAGAAAAAAAAACAAATTGTGTTTGTCTTCAATCACTAAATGAGTAATTTCTAGAATTGCGTATTTACTATAGACATTACTATTTTCTGAATAATCGGTGACTTTTAGAATAAATACTTGCCAGAAGTTTGGATTTAAATAACAACCCATAAAGTCGTTGAAATATTTTTTTTTTAAAAAAAAGTTTAGTTTCTCTGTGGTCAATAGATTTTTTTTGGTGTATCTTTATAATTATATAAATTAAAGTGGTGACGCTGTAGTAGTAGAAGAGGAAAGAAGTAGTGGTATAGTTAGTAGTAGAGTAGTAGTACCAGCAGCAGTTGAACCATAATAGTAGTAGTGGTAGTAGTATAAGTTACTGCTAGAAGAGTTACAACGGCAGAAAGTAATGACTTCAGCTGTAGCAGTTAGTCGGTTGTCAGACAAAAAGGTTCTAACAGTAAATTTTTCTCTTATTTTTGAAAAATATTGCCTTATTCGATATTTGCACTTAACAGACTGATAGAAGGAATTAAAAATATCACAAAACTTTGATTCAGATGTGAACAGAGCCAATTGGTTTTCAGGTAAGAAGGCAATTGAAGACCCTTTCTACGGGACATTGATTTCAAGTTTGATGTTGAAATCTGGTGTTAGTGTTGTAACAACAGTACACCAGCTATAACAGCGTACTTGGAGTCAGGCCTGGTGTCGGGTTTGAACCCGAAAATATATTATAGCGGTCAATGGTTTGACCTCAAAATTATGACGTACTTCGGAAGTTGGTGTTTGAAGCTGGTGTTGAATATCGAATATGCTGAACCAAGTACGTGCGTGGTTAGTGTTTGTGATTTACGTGTTAAGTTTTCCATTAGTCAACACTAACCTTAGGGTTTAGGCAATTCGGTGGATTTCAAGTTGTGTGTGGTTAGTGTTGGCCTTTGTGAGTGGAAGAGCCGACATGCTCGTGTGTGTTAGCTATGCGAGAAAGCTTCGTTGTGCGACGCAAACCCGCTGAAAGAGCCTTTTCACCCTTAAAAACTTACATAATTCGCCAAATTCATATTAAACTTTCCATATATTATAGAGAAAAGTAACTTGCCTTTCAGATTCATACCAGTTTTTTTTTGGTGGCAGTAATTGATTTAGGTGTCATTTTGTAAGATGTAGTCCAAAAATTTCGGCCATCTGCGTGACTTTCTGCCAACGCCATGAATCGGCGTGACGTCACTCGGTTTGTTATGTGATCGATAGTGCAATCGTATCGTTGCTTAAACGAGCTAGGTGTTGGAGCTCGGTTTAGGCAGACGATTTTGTTTACCTCGACACTAACACCAACACCAACACCGAATTAAAATCACCCATTTGCTAGGGCCCTTCTCCGGATAACGACGAATTGTAGTTGAAGTTGTATGTAGTAGTCGTCGTCGTCGTTGTTGTTGTTGATTTGTTTTCCCACGCAAATGTTGCATGGCATCAAAGGCAGTGAAATCAAATATTCCCTGTCAAATTGGTTACTAAAAAGCTTTATGTCAGAAATTTGCTGAAGAACATGAAATTGTTTCATGCGTATGTAACAATTAATGAGTTCAGTTGTCATTCAATTTTTATCGAAAGTGTTATATACTTTCTCTAATATTATGTCAAACTCAATGCCTATTTACGATTTCGTGGTTTGACGTTATACTGCAAAGATTTTTATCGCAGAATTCGCTACGCTTGGTTGAACTAGTCTAAACTACTTGACGCATAAGCAACTTAATGTTTTAAATAACACACACATCAGATTTGGTTAAATGAAAATATGCCTTAAATCTGAATAAAACAAAAGTATCAGCAAATCAGATTTATGGATTTGCAATTTTAGGTAGACGATGGTAAAGTGTTTGACAAGTAATCTTCTTATATTGACAAAACAATAAGGAAGCCAATCAAGATGTGTATCGCGAATGTTATTGATTTTTTCTTAATCCACTTTGTTGAAAGCGGGCAAAAAAATTCCTTTCAAAATATATTGCAAACGTACATAAGCGTAATGCATCAGCTTCCCAAGACTACGTGCGCACACTGCACAGACGCACATATAACTTTAAACCGCAGCAGTTACTCTAATCAATGAAAAGTAATTACTAATCTGCAATCAATACTGCCAAGTATTTTTTTTAAGAAAAACCTGACAAAAAGCAAGAGGATGGAATTTCTCCGGGTCAAAGTTTTTCCTCTCTCTTTATTATTTTTATAATTTCCTTTTCCAATGCTCGTATTTCATTACAGAGTTGTTTTCCATTGCGACTTGGTTCGACGATGTCACACATGATTTATAGCAGCCGTTCCGTTTTTTTCTGTTTTTATTAGTTTATTATATTTATTTTGAATTATGTGTACAATGTAAAATTTGAAGACAAATTAACACGAATAAAAAAATACTGTTCGATGATATCTACACGTAAATATCAATCCAGCTCTGTTGTTATCCGTTTATTAAAAGAATTTCTGTGCGTCATTGATGTACATGCGCCTTGTACGGCAATTGTTGTTACAGAGCGAGATTAACTGATTTCTATCGGTTCCCATTTGTTGTATCTGTACGTTTCTTTATACTTAAAATATACACCCACAATCAACAATTACATTTTAAGCGAATCGCAATTATCTTAATCCCATTGAAGCAAATCAAAATTATTTCACCCGTTATTGTTTATTGCCCCGTCACATATCCAAAAAAAGTTACGTTAGCGTTTATAAAAGTACGTGGCCGTGTTGGTTGGGGTGAGTTTGAGTTTGGTTGAAGTTGAGTGAGGTGGAGTTAAGTTGAGTTGATTCGACATAGAGTGGCAGTCCAGTTGAGTCATAGTTGCACATTGTTGAGTATAATTGTATTGTGTTGATATTTCGTGTTTTATGGTCGTGTTGTGCGATTGTTCTTGTTTATGCATCTACGTTGCATTTGTCGTCTGTGTTGCGTTGGTTGCTTTTGTGTTGTTTGGTGGTATGATTTGGTAAACGATGATATATTCCATGTTTCAGGCACTTATACACAAGCAACCATCATAGTGAAATAGTACCTTAATCTCGCTTTGACCTTATTAATTTTTTTAGTCGTTAACGCCACATTGGCGTCACTTCACACTTTTCTGAGCTCTAGTAAGAATACACCCAACTATTGCTCAAGGTATACAACAATATTTGCCCACCAAACTGCAGCTATGATTAATGTGAATGGTTTTCTAACACTGTTATTCAATTGATATATCTGATGATAGGCAGTTTAGACACGTACAACACACGCACACGCAGCCACGCACGCACCACTGCACACGCACACGAACATCACGCTCATGCCGCAAAGCACACGCACGCACACGCACACAACGCACACACGCACACACGCACACGCACACACACACGACAACACACACACACACCACAACACAACAAACGCCGGACAACCCATCTGGAACAGTAATAATACCCTGTCAGATATACGTTGACGCACGACAAGGCAATAAACCAAAAAGTTACTTCAATGGCTTTCTTGCATGCTTCGTCTACTGGATGTGAAATCATTCAAGAATAAAACTTTTATAATGATAAATCGCGACAAGCTCAGAGAACAGCCATATAATTACATCACCATAACACTGCTATACAAATACTACTACTATTTACAACTTACTACTACTACTGATACTACTACTAACAAATACTAACTACTACTATACTACTGACTACGACTACCTTCTACTGTTTTATTACTAATAGAACTACTACTGTCAGTGATATCTAACTATGACTACTGCTGCTACTACTACTACTATACGTATCAATAATAACTACTAACTATACTATACTACTGGCTAATCACTACATTGACTACTGACTACAAATATCTACTTTAAAACTATTACTATATATAAACTACTTCTAGTCTACTTTTTCTTCTTTACTAACTATTGCGTTCTACATAAACAGTTGTATACTGTTATACCTATATTACTACCGCTAACTAACCATATATACCTCTACTTACTACTATACTACTACTACTACTATACTACTAACAACTACCTACTATACCTACTACATACTACTATACTACTACTACAACTAACTAATAATAGTACTGGTATATTATTAGTGGTAGTAGTAGAAGTACTTGTTCTTTTTGTTGTGGCAAAGTGGTAGCGAGCAAGAAGTAGTAGTAGTAGATCAGGTAGTAATTAGGAAGGAGTAGCGCGGCCAGTATTAGTAATGGCTATTTGATGGGGGGAAACAAAAAGCATGTATCGCCAAAACTACTTTGCATAAATTTGATTTTTTTTGCATTACGTGAATTTTGCTAGACAGTATTAAAAAGTTATAATCAACTAATCAAAACGAAACGAGAGCATATTAACTGTTAGCGCTTTAATGAATACCGTATACTGGACTTTTTCGAATAAAGGACCAAATTAATGTTGCAGCCGCTTTGATGTTTAGATCATAAAATTTACTACGAGAACAATATCATAATGTGTCCGGTCGCCTACTAATGGTCCTGTAAAAATCAATTTATATATCAACGCTATTAATTCGACCTAAATAAAGTTGCTTATTTTTCTAAATATTGAACTAGTTCATAATAAATGGGTGAGTTTACAAACGGATAATTATTTGCATGCTGATCGTACGTATAATACAGCTCAATACTTAATATGGCTGTCGGTTGAATTATCTCT
>JZLH01S0218816.1:59611-70115 GCA_001188425.1 Eucidaris tribuloides
TGTGCACACAATCACCATCACATGCACACACACACACACGCACACACGCACACACACACACACACACACACACACACACACGACACACAGACACACACACACAACACACACATACGACACAGACACACACACTACGACACACACACAACACACACTACTCACACACACACACACACACACACTACTCACACACAACACACACACACACACACACACACACACACTTACTCACACACAACACACACACACACACACACACACACACAAACATACACACACACACATACAAATGATTGATACAAATTGTCCATTAACAAGAAACAGGGTTTGTCAATCATTGTCAATGATATGTTCAGCATGTTCAGATAGGCGGCATGAAAGTATCTTTTTTCTGATAGAAATAAAAGACCAGACAAGTACCAGGTCATTAGCCGTACACTCAATTGACAATTACATTCTAACATGATATTTTAGAGTACATGGTCCCTATAAGGATTGCCCTTCGTGGTGAATGCACAATATCTTCACAAAGGAAACTAGGTGGGTATGATTTATAGTCGATGCGAGACCATGCAGCGATTTTGAAATGAAATACCGACTTGGTGCGGCTCTGCTTCCTACGGTACACTTCTTCTCGATGATTTATTGCCGTCGGGTGGTTTTGGACGAACAGAGAGAGAGAGAAAAAACCGTCAGAATGTACACGAGTCAGTAACCTTTTCCGTTACACTCGAAATTCGGTGAAGTGCTGTAACGCAACCGCACGCAGGAAACACAACGTTTTATTACAGTGAAAACGAGAACTCACTTGATTTCGAGATTGAAAATAAACTGTTTCTCGTGGATTAAAGGAAGAGCATGTCACACCAACAGTTTTGGATTTATGAATAATAAAGTAAACTATTGAAATCTGATAAGAGGCTACAGTTCAATTGATAGTAAATTATATTACGGTTGAAGACGCTTTGTGGCTGCGAAAAAACACAATAAAATTATATAACTTGAGATAAGAGAGGAAACTTCAAGTCGATATTGATTTTGCTACATACTTTACATTTAAATGGAAGCATGTAGGGTAGAATACAATGATTAACCAATTCAACTAAAGTTATCCGTTGGCATGATACGGTTTAGATAAAAATCACGATAGCGTTGATCCGATGGCACAAGTTGTTTAAAGGCAAGGTCCAACCTGAAGTCAAGTTGGTTTTAATAACAGCAAAGAAATGAAAGAAACATATGAATGAAAGTTTGGAGAAAAATCACCAAAGAATAACGGAGTTATAATGTTTCAAAGTTTTAATTTTGTGACGTCACATACGAGTAGCTCCCCATATGTCATGTAATATCAATTCCACAAATTGTCACTTTTTATTGGTTTACTGTATGATAAATTTGTTTTTTTTTTTTGGAGAAGCGTGTATGAAATAATGTTTCTTATTATAAACTGAATGCACATATGAAATCATTTTCAATTTTCTGAGAAAATGGCACTTTATGGAATTTATATTACCTGACAATAGGGGGGGGGGTGCTCACATGTGACGTCACAAATTTAAAACTTTAAATGTTCATAACTCTCTTATTCTTTAATGAATTTTCGTCAAACCTTCATTAATGGGCTTCTCTCATTTCCCCGTTTTGATCAAAATCAACTTGACATCAGGGTGGACCTTGCCTTTAAGAACATCACACTCGCCTTACAGACTAAAACATTGTTCACTTTCGCATTAATCTGCCGTTATGATGTATCATACTCCACTCTATAATGACAACCGACGGAAATGGCGATACTCAGATTGACATTACGGTGGCAATATATTGACACATGCGAGGCTCTGTTTAAAATCACCGGCTATTAAGGAGTATAGCGAGAGCCGATGAGAATGGCAGTCATTACGATGTTTTGCGGTGCAGGAATGGTTTCAATCTTTTAGATATCACTCTAAATTACGCCAAAACTGCATGTTTATGATGTGTATACATGTGGAATAGTGGAATATTAATTAAAATGCCTAATCGTTCTTAATTATAAGTGTGATAACTCCTCTGCTAATATCTATAACACAGATTTCACAGACGTTTTCATAACGTCATCCTAATTAACGCTTAATTAAAAGTAAAATTAAGACAACAGGCTATATTTCTAGGACACATTTCATTTTAAACAAGACGTATGTTTTAGTACTGTGGTAAACAAGATAAGTCCGGGAATGGTAGTTTTGCTCCTTAGTTCTAGAAAGAGCTGCTCGTTAGCGATTTTCAAAACAAACAGGAAATTTGTTCAAATGATCCTTCCTTTTTCCCTATTCATTGCAGGATATAAAGCGCTCCCTTCGTTCCATTAAAGCTAGGGTTGACACCACCGAGGAATATTGTGTTTCAATTCTGGCTTCATGTTTATTTTTGTATTTAATCTGTCTGTCTGTCTGTCTGTCTGTCTGTCTGTCTGTCTGTCTGTTTGTCTGTCTGTCTATCTGTCTACGCGCGAAGTACTAAATTCAAGAAATTGAAATGTGATTTTATGTGAAGACCATATAAACACAAAGGACGCTGTTTTTAAAGTCACCTTTCACCCGCTTGTTACGCCATTGCTACAAAACACCACTAAATCTGGAAGTGATATTCTGAGTGGGGCGCCGAAAGGGATAAAGACAGTACTGTGCTTTACTGATACCGTAAATGGTATCAGAACTTACGTGGATAGTAAGATTAAATTCTGAAGTGTTTGATAAAAAACGCGCCATAGCCACTCTTCATGCTCTTGCACTTTAAAAAAAAATGCGTTTCTTTGCCCCCGAGTTTGTACACGCGCATATGGAAAAATAAAGTAAACTCCGTAATTATATTTTGTACTTTTTTGTGCAATTTGGCTTCACATTTTGTACTACCTCTTGGTAAGAAAGTGGTGAATGTGTTGATGTTTAAGTGGTGAATGTGTTGATGTTTATAAATCAGTTTTGGTGGAAAGGGATTTGGCGCGTTATGCAAACAAACTATGACGTTTCTGATGCAGAACAAGTTTTGCTGTTCATCTCTGTGTTATCAAACTAATGATAAATCAGATTAAATGCTTATCTGTTATTTTGTAATGACTCAGAAAAGATTGACCCAACAGGATTCGAACCTGAAACCTACTGATATCCGCGTCAGCGACACAACCACCAGGCCTATGCTGGGGTAACGGCAATGCCACGGTTTACTTGGTTACAAATACCGAGAATCATTCCTTACGTCTGAGCGCATTAATATCTAATAAGCCCCCAGTAGGAACGAATTGTATTAATGAATGAAAGGTTTGCAGAAAGAACTTCAGATACAGAACAAGTTTCTGTACTATCAAATTAATGATGAATAAGAACATATCCTTGATCTGTTATTTTTTTAATGGGGTCATTCTAAATCAATGAAAATCACTTGGGGATTCACAGTGATCCCTGAGGTCATTCCAATATGAGTGAAAACACACAAATATCAACGAAATTCTCTCTTTTTGACGATTCACTTCATAAAGAGTGAACAATTTCACTCGTTTTTAAAGAGAATTACGATGGCACACTGCCAATAGGCCTATAACACGATAAGACGGAAGTCACGTCGCATTCCTCCTTTTTTAAAATTCTTTACATGCTGAATTTATTCTGAAGGAATAATAATGACGATTGTTCTTTTCATATTTTCTATGAATTTTGCTTTCCTCATAGCGATATTGAAAATGGTAATTTTTTATGGATGTTACTTCAGCACACTAGCTATGTCTCCTGTACAAAGGTGAAGGAGAAAAATAATTATTACGATTGTTCAATTTAATCGTAAGATTGAGCAGATGTAACATTAGCGCGCAAAGGGTTAAACCAATAACAGAGACAGGTATCGCAGACAGCGACTGCAACTTTAACATCGCCGTCTGCATGTAACCGTCTAGCGTCGCTCCGCCCCGGCCAATTTCAGTGTGGTCCCACTGCACGGTATTTATTACCGGGCTCAGGTGCAACTCCTGATTTTGTTTCTCATAAATGTCTTCTACGCAGTGTTCTTGATCCGTTAAAAGGCGGGAAAACGACCATCTTGGGTTCAAACATACGAAGCAAACTATACCAAAGTTGACCACGTGACAATCTAACTATCCAACCGACAATGACTGATATAATATTACTAGTACGTGAAGTTAGATTACTTGCGTTTAAAGGAAATAAAACCCAGACATCTACCCGCATTCAAATAATGGAGACCGTTGGACTGAACCATTCAAAAGTTGTGAATATTCAAAGTTTATTTAATCCTTATTGAAGAATATTCACAATTTGGCAACCCACCATTTTTACATGAGATTGTTTAAAACTCCCCATTGATTTTTTTATTTTTTTTTACACATTTCTGAAATGTCTGTTGAGAAGTTGACAAAATTCTTTCAGAAGAAAGAAAAAAGAACCATTTAGAAATATATTTACTGGGACATGCTTCTACAGCAAGCAAGAGGAAATCGGACTTTCTATTTGAAACAATAGCCCTATGAGAATAAGTGGAAGTTTGTGTACAAAACCAATGGGAAGTTTTTTCACACTTTCATCTCAAAAAGTGGCGGAGGTTGCAATTTAAGTAAAAAAAAACTTTACGTGTGAAAATGTGTAGTATGATTAATAATAGTACGCAAATCCTACTATATTACTTTGTATTTCTCACGAGACATCTCTTATTTGTTATTTTCTTCTATCACCTCATTATCATCTATCAGTATTTGAAGATTATGTTTTCAAAAGGGGGTAGATCCATTTTTCATCGAATGTGACATTTTTACATCAATCTATACAGTTTTAGTAGCTCTATCAGATAACACAAACGAGAAGTTGAAATTCCCACCAAAAAGTGGTAAAAAATGGGAAATTAAAATGACTTTATTTCCAAAAGGGGGTAGATCCATTTTAGTTTATTTCCAAAAGGGGGTATATTCAACACATAAAAATAATAAAAAAAATAAATACAATAAATAACAGCTCACATATATTTTGTAAGTGTGTTTTTTACATTCGCATTGTGGTGTTCTTTCTTTGGTTAAGTTGGTTTCATTCGGAAACCTTGCAATATGGATTAATTTAATAACTCATTTTTCTTAAAATGGTATTGGATCTACCCCCTTTTGGAAATAAACTACAGTTTATTTCCAAAAGGGGGTACATCCAGTTGTTATCAAATTTCATTTTTTTGTCAAAATCCATAAAATTGTAGCAGTTCTATGAAATAATACAAATGAGAAGCTGAAATTCAAGCTAAAATTTGTAAAAAAGCCAACGAAAAATGACTTTTACTTTCAAAATGGGGTACACCCATTTAGTTTATTTCCAAAAGGGGGTAGATCCAACAAAATAGAAAATAAAACCAAACATTTTAAAAATTGAAAACTCACAGATTTTTTCTAAGTGTGGTTTTACATTGGTATTGTGGGGTACTTTTTAGTGTTAAGTTGGTTTTACGCAGAAACATTGCAGTATGGGTAAATTAAAAAACGTAATTTTTCTCAAAATGGTTAAAAGTGGATCTACCCCCTTCTGGAAATAAACTCTTCATTTGATTTTTATTGGTTATTTCTTTTCAGTCAAGCTATCATTTCCTTTTATTAACCAAGTTCGTGTTTCAGACCAGAATAGTCAGGGGCGGCGCAACCGGGGGGGGGGGGGGCAGGGCAAGGGGAGGGGCAGCCACCCCTGTATTTTTTCAAAGTAATGGTAATTAGGGGGATTTTACTGTTTCTGTAAGATTTCACCGTCTAGTTTTCTTCCACCCCTGCCTTAAAAATAGAATTTTAATCTTCAAGGAATTATTCTTTTCAGTCACAAACATGTACTACAATTAGTTTTGTACGTGTTACTAATCTGTTTGAATGTTAGAAACTGCACGATGAAGAGTGGGCGTACGAAACTATTATGTACTCACATCGGGTCTTACTCTCCTTGCTCTATGCAAATTTCTTTTACACAATATGGAAGGTTGCATAGAACTCTAAAAAGAAAAAAAAATCCACCTCTATTAAAAGACATCGCGAGAAAATTAACCAACGCGAAAGATGGACAGTATTCCACGTACATCAGCTTTGCACTGTCCGAAGCATAAATTATTTGGTACTACAGTTTCAGCTGAATGGTCTGTAAGATGTGTGTAGGTGGTCGGTGAATCGCACTCTGTAAGACCTCGTTTACATTTCTCCGATTTACTTAAAGTGAGCAGGACCAAGTGAAGTATGCTATCGACCATTCAATCGATCATGACAAAGTGCCATTCTACTGTCGGATTTCTTTGATGTTATTGCACGAAGGAGTTTGTTTTACACTAGTTTTTGCTTGCTTGTAAACTACAACTGCAACGATACTCAATAATAATTCATCGATCATCCTATGTCCAAGAAGTTAGTGGCTTTTATGCAGTAGGAAAAGAAATATCGCCTCCTCAGACTACACCGCGCATGCACTGTAATGATAGGAAATATTGAATGGACCTTGATGACTCTAGAGTTTGATCGCAAAACGAGGTAACTCCATTTTGCATTAATATTGAGTTATTAACATGAAAACATTTATTACCTACCTACCAGTAAAAAAAAATTGAAGCCTACTTCCATAGGCAGTACAAAATATATTGCGTTTTAGTTTTATGTTTCCATAGGCGCTTTAAAGTTACTAAAGTGGATTTTGGCCGTTTTACGATCAAACTCTTTTCGGTTATGATATTATTAAAGTATGGCTGTGTTTTAAGGCAAGAAAAGACAATAATCAACCACCATTTTTCTGGATTTTATTTCATCAAGTTATTGTGGTCGATCCCCGAGAAGATTAAAAATGTCTTGTAAAAGTTTTCTTAATCATATAGCCCACACAAAAAGCGTTTATTTGATTGAAAAGTACTGTTATATTTACGAGCATGTGCAAAGACAGGGGAAAAAGGGGAAGAGACGGTATTTCATTGACTGTCAATCAGCGTTTCAATTGAGAGAACTGTATGAAGTGCTCATTCAGAAGATAGCGTCGAAAAGTCATGGGTCATGGAATCCAAGAAATAATATGATAACGATAATCATAATATTTTTATCCGTTTTATATTAACAATCATATCGCTCAATCTCGGCGTGTACATATACTTCGTAAGCGCATTACTTCATAGGTAAACTGGAATAATAATCTCGAATCGTTGATAAAGAACTGATGCATTTTGACGTTTTGCAAAAATAATTTAATCACGTGCGAATAAAATTCTTGATTACAGTTGTATTTGTACGCAAGTGAAGCTCACAAAAGATTAGGGTTTTTTGTATTGTTTTGATTGCATCATTGAGAAGTGGCGAGAGCAGAATCATCAAAGTAATGGTAAACACACAATGATAAGACTATGGATAAAACAAAGATTTAAAAGCAAGATTACTTATTGGAAGAACTTACACTGTATTGAACCACTCATATGATAAGAAAATATTCTTTTCTCGCCTGTTTTATCCTCCACTGACGCAACTGTCCGCAAATAAGAAAAAAAAACAAATTGTGTTTGTCTTCAATCACTAAATGAGTAATTTCTAGAATTGCGTATTTACTATAGACATTACTATTTCTGAATAATCGGTGACTTTTAGAATAAATACTTGCCCAGAAGTTTGGATTTAAATAACAACCCATAAAGTCGTTGAAAATATTTTTTTTTAAAGAAAAGTTTAGTTTCTCTGTGGTCACATGATTTTTTTTTGGTGTATCTTTATAATTATATAAATTTAAAGTGGTGACGCTGTAGTAGTAGAAGAGGAAAAGAAGTAGTGGTATAGTAGTAGTAGAAGTAGTAGTACCAGCAGCAGTTGAACCATAATAGTAGTAGTGGTAGTAGTATAAGTACTGCTAGAAGAAGTTACAACGGCAGAAGTAATGACTTAGCTGTAGCAGTTAGTCGGTTGTCAGACAAAAAGGTTCTAACAGTAAATTTT
This sequence comes from Eucidaris tribuloides, assembly GCA_001188425.1. Lineage (NCBI taxonomy): Eukaryota > Metazoa > Echinodermata > Echinoidea > Cidaroida > Cidaridae > Eucidaris > Eucidaris tribuloides. The sequence continues at coordinate 67,569 of JZLH01S0218816.1, forward strand.
CTCTTATTTGAAAAATATTGCCTTATTCGATATTTGCACTTAACAGACTGATAGAAGGAATTAAAAATATCACAAAACTTTGATTCAGATGAACAGAGCCATTGGTTTTCAGGTAAGAGGCAATTGAAGACCCTTCTACCGGGAACATTGATTTCAAGTTTGGTGTTGAAATCTGGTGTTAGTGTTGTAACAACAGTAACACCAGCTATAACAGCGTACTTGGAGTCAGGCCTGGTGTCGGGTTTGACCCGAAAAATATATTAATAGGTCAATGGTTTGACCTCAAAAATTATGACGTACTTCCGGAAGTTGGTGTTGAAGCTGGTGTTGAATATCGAATATGCTGAACCAAGTACCGTGGTTGGTGTTTGTGATTTACGTGTTAAGTTTTCCATTAGTCAACACTAAACCCTAGGGTTTAGGCAATTCGTGATTTCAAGTTGTGTGTGTTAGTGTTGGCCTTGTGAGTGGAAGAGCCGACATGCTCGTGTGTGTTAGCTATGGAGAAAGCTTCGTTGTGCGACGCAAACCGCTGAAAGAGCCTTTTCCCCTTAAAAACTTACATAATTCGCCAAATTCATATTAAACTTCCATATATTAATAGAGAAAAGTAACTTGCCTTTCAGATTCATACCAGTTTTTTTTTGGCTGGCAGTATTGATTTGGTGTCATTTTTGTAAGATTAGTCCAAAAATTTCGGCCATCTGCGTGACTTTCTGCCAACGCCATGAATCGCGCGTGACGTCACTCGGTGTTATGTGATCGATAGTGCAATCGGTATCGTCTGCTTAAACCGAGCTAGGTGTTGGAGCTCGGTTTAGCAGACGATTTTGTTTCCTCGACACTAACACCAACACCAACACCGAACTTAAAAATCACCCATTTGCTAGGGCCCTTCTCCGGATAACCGACGAATTGTAGTTGAAGTTGTATGTAGTAGTCGTCGTCGTCGTTGTTGTTGTTGTTGTTTTCCCAACGCAAATGTTGCATGGCATCAAAGGCAGTGAAATCAAATATTCCCTGTCAAATTGGTTACTAAAAGCTTTATGTCAGAAATTGCTTGAAGAACATGAAATTGTATTCATGCGTGTAACATTAAATGAGTTCATTGTCATTCAATTTTATCGAAAGTGTTATATACTTTCTCTAAATATTATGTCAAACTCAATGCCTATTTACGATTTCGTGGTTTGACGTATACTGCAAAGATTTTTATCGCAGAATTCGCTACGCTTGGTTGAACTAGTCTACTATTGACGCATAAGCAAACTTATGGTTTTAAATAACACACACATCAGATTTGGTTAAATGCAAAATATGCTGAAATTCTGATAAAACAAAGTAATTCGCAAATCAGATTATGGATTTGCAATTTAGGTAGACGAAGGTAAACGTGTGTGCCAAGTAATCTTCTTACTATTGCAAAACAAATAAGGAAGCCAATCAAGATGTTATCGCCGAATGTTATTGATTTTTTTAATCCACTTTGCTGCTGAAAGCGGGCAAATCCTCAAAATATATTGCAAACGTACAAGCGTAATGCATCAGCTTCCCACAAGACTAGTGCGCACACTGCACAGACGCACATATAACTTTAACGAGCAGTTACTCTAAATCAATGAAAAGTCAATTACATTCTGCAATCAATATGCAGTATTTTTTTTTAAGAAAAACCTACAAAAAGCAAGAAGGGTGGATTCCTCCGGGTCAAAGTTTTTTCCTCTCTCTTTATATATTTTTATATTTTCCTTTTCCAATGCTCGTATTTCATTACACGGTTGTTTTCCATTGCCGATTGGTCGACCGATGTACACATGATTTAATAGCAGGTTCGTTTGTTTTCTGTTTTTATCTATTTATTTATAATTTATTTTGATTATGTGTACAAAAGTGAAATTGAAGACAAAATTAACACGAAATAAAATACTGTTCGATGATATCTACCACGTAAATACAAATCCATCTTTTGTTAATCCCGTTTATTAAAAGAATTCTGTGCGTCATTGATGTAATGTCGCCTGTACGGATTGTTGTTACAGAGCGAGATTAACTGATTTCTATCGGTTCCTTTGTTGTATCTGTACGTTTTCTTTTTACTTAAAAATACACCACAATCAACCAATTACCATTTTAAGCGATTCGCAATTATCTTAAATCCCATCTGAAGCACAATCAAATTATTTCACCCGTTATTGTGTTATTGCCCCGTCACAATATCAAAACAAGTTACGTTACGTTTATGAAAGCTACGTGCCGTGTTGGGTTGGGGTGAGTTGAGTTGAGTTGAGTTGAGTGAGGTGAGTTAAGTTGAGTTGATTCGAATAGAGTGGAGTCCAGTTGAGTCAAGTTGCACATGTTGAGTTATGTATTGTGTGATATTTTGTGTTTTATGTCGTGTTGTTGCGTTGTTTTGTTTTGCATTACGTTGCATTTCGTTGTGTTGCGTTGCGTTGTTTTGTGTTGTTTGGTGGTATGATTTGGTAAACATGATATTCCATGTTCAGGCACCTTATACAAAGCAACCCATCAGTGAAATAGTACTTAATC
>JZLH01S0218816.1:75282-85589 GCA_001188425.1 Eucidaris tribuloides
CTTCTTCTTCTTCTTTCAGCTTCAAATCAATGCAGGTTCACGATAATTCTCTGTGAACTGGTGTTGATTTGATAAATGAATATTGCCTTCTAAATGAACAGGGAGTTATGTAAGGAAAAAGGTACAACGCTGCGTATAATATTTGATAGTTTCCATGTTGTTTACTTCATTGATTCATGAAACCAGTAGGTCCATTGTGTTTGCACGAGTTCACAAATTATCTGGTACGTAACTAAGTTAATTTAGCGATTAGATTCCATGGACATGCGGAATACACACTGGATTTTCGCGTGCGGAATCTCTCTTTGAAACCAGTCGTGTTGTTTGTGCATAGTGCTCCATCCGCACAACCTATCTTGTTTCAAACTGTTTGTCAGTAAGATGAGATAATCTTCCGGAATCGTTTGCCGAATTCCTTACAAATAGTACTACGCAGGTCGCAAGAATGGTGTTCATGGTGTTATTATGAAGAATTCACATGAAAAACTACTCAAACTATCACAACTTTGTCGTGTTTTTACTTGAACGATTGTGAATTAATTACAATCATAATTTTCAGACATTTTGTAGACAATACAAAAATAAAAACACCGGATTTGATTAAAGACATGGTGTTTCTTTTGCATGCTTTCAAATTAGCATTATGTAAACACACTGGTATTTAGAAGAAAATACTATTTTTAAAACCTTAAGCAACGTATAGGAGCTAGAAATACAGTTTTAGTGGAATTAAAGTGACCGTTAGACTTTGATTTGAATTATCATCTCGTAGAGTAAAAAAAAAAAAATCTGTCACAGAACACACACTAAGCTGGAGATGGTTTGGGGCATTTTTCAAATTCTAGGTAACCTACTGATCTTCAGATTTCACGGACATGTCCTGCATACGTAGTATTGACCTTAGGGCATCAGTGATGGTTTGATGATCTGCGGGAGGGGTGCAAATGAGATTCCCTGCCTTTAAAGACATCTCCCTAACGGTTCACCGCCAGCACACTGAGCGGACGAGTGGAGTGCAGTGCTGTCTGATGACACATCGGCAACGTGCGGGATTTGTCCGTTTTAAATCGCATACAAGCCTGTAGAGGTTCGCGCGGTCAATATTCAATTATATCAGAACGAAAGTCGTGGCCACTTGTCATGGAATACGGTGAAATTTATACCCGTATTATATCAACGACTTAAAGTCACGAAGTTCTGTGATTTGTTCTTTCTACGCTTCGTCTCCGCCGGGCCGCGGGCGCTGACGGAAGTTACCTTGGCAGTTGACTGACTGGCAAGGCGCGTACTATTTCCAATAGCACGCGCAGCTATTTACGAAAGGCAATAAATTTATACACATGCCCTTCTTTCGTCAAATCTTCCAGTTGAAGTACAAAAGAGGTTGGGGGGGGGGGGGTAAAAGGAAATGGCAGATTTCACTCTCACCCTTTTTAACTTGTTTTTTTTTTTTTAAACTATTATGTTGATAGACATGAACGCTATCTTTACGCGAAGGTTAACAGAATGAAAACTGAGGAATGACGTATGGGTGTCCATACTGATGTAGCAGTATCAGGGACAGACGATAAATCAAATGGAGAGGTTTTACAAATGTTTAAGATGGAACATCAACAGATAAATATCATCTTAAAGGGAAATACAAATATTTTGGACACATTGTGAGGAAGAATGGACTTCAGAGACTGATATTGGTAGGGAATATCAAATGGAAAAGGGGAAACGGAAAGGGAGGCAAACGCCGTTGTGGGTGGATGATATACAGGAATGGGTGTAAGTGAGCTAAGCATTTGAATAGGTTAGTGACATGATTGGGAACACTTGAAAATGCCTCAAGAACCAAATGAGTTGAAATATATACCAACTATACACTAGCAGGAGTGGATCACCCACCTGGGAGGATTTGCCTGTAATTTGTTTACTTAAGGAGAATCAAGCATAAACATAGGAGCATCTTAATTTTATCCGGGGACGATAAAAATAAGCCCCATAGAGAGCCACACAGCAGGTTTCCGTGCTACGAGTGATATTGACATTGTTTATTTTAGAAGGAGTCAATGTTTGACTACAAGATTTTCACAGGAGAATCCTTGCATAGTTTACTTGATTCTAGAGTAGTTTCAGCCCAAATTGAGGACTACCTCCAATCATGTCATTTACCTTTAAGACAGGAAAAGGCAGCGGTCTATGGTAGTCGACTTGCTTGTGGAGTAGAAGACACACGGACAAGAATGCTAATTATTTATAATTAATGTCATACAATAGAATCCACCATTGACTTGTCATGAGACTAAAATAATGTTAATCGATTATCAAACCAGAAACCTGTTAGACCCACCCCGAGAGCCAGTGACAGATCTAGACCCCACTCATTAACCTTACTCCACTAATGAGTATAACCTCAGTCCATCCAGCATGGCCCGCTAATTGAATGGTCGCGAAAGGTATATCGCATTACACAGACACTTCCATTAGCTTCTTCGCCTAAAAATGCTGTCACTCACGGGGCCATTTTTGTTCGGACCTCTTTCACTACCTCTCACACCGTCGCCCTCACTTAACTGGCCATGTGTGTGTCTGGCTGTTTATCTGTCTGTCTCCTATGACGTGCTGATCTACTGTTCGCATGAATGTGCAAAACACTAAACGTAGAATTGCATGCATCTAAAAGTTAAGAGTGAAAGAAAGACTTAATTGGCAAGGTCTACCCACTGACATTAAGTTGGCTCATAAAAGCAGAAGCAATGAGAGAAACCATATTAATGAAAGTTAGGCGAAAATTCCACCTAAGGATAAACGAGTTATGAAGTTTCAAAGTTTATATGTTTGACTCACATGCGAGCAGCTCCCCATATGTCATGTGAATATAATTCAAACTAAACAGTGCTGTTTTCTCAGAAATTTGAAAATGATTTTATTTGTGCAATGTCAAATACTATTATCAAACATTATTCGACACATGCAACTATGAAACAAGCCCATTCAATTATCATGAACTATAAAAATGCAATATGGACTTTTATACATGACATATGGAAGCTGCTCGCATGTGACGTCACAGATTTAAAACTTTGAACCTCATAACTCCTGTTATTCCTTGATGGATTTTCGCCAAACTTCACTATATGTCTCTCTCATTGTTCTGCTTTTGATAAAACCAACTTGCCGTCAGGGTGAACCTTCCTTAAGTCGCTGGCCCCGCATTTTTGGTAAAAGTATTACCTCTCTGAACCGTCGTCATATTTCGTGTGCACTCTGCATTCCCCGTTCGGGAACGAGTGAAATTGTGCCCGGAATATAGTTTTTTGTATACTCTCCCAATTGTAAAAGAATGGAATCTTCAGTCTTTTGGAAAGGTGACTTTTTTCTCTCCTTTAAGAGTGAAATGCTACTCTTAAAGTTGTGAAAGTCATTCTCTAAAGAGTTGTTACATGTAGTTGGTATTCGCTGCTGTTGTTGCTTTATGTTGCCCCTTAGCCGTTGAAAAATTCATCCATGCATCAACGTATGCTCTTTGCTTGTCGATCGCATCTGGATGTTCATCTAGCGTTGACATCAATCTGCGGGGGTACCAGAATAATTTTGCAAAGGGTTCAAAACAGACAGGATTTCCTCTAAAGTGTGGTCAAAAAATCCATGGACTTGGCCTGACTTTAAGATTGTTCATACTCGAGAAGGTTTACTCTAATGTTTTCAAGAACGTTTGGTTTTGATTCTCTTTCATATTGCTTATTTTCGCTCCGTGTCCTGTCCTTTTTCCTTTCTTCTCATGAAGATTAGGAAGTGCTTGCTAAGCTTCTTGGGTTAACCGTTTCAGTCCCACAACTTGCCTTTTGTGTTATGTTAGTAAGGGGATGTCTCTGTCTCTGACCGAGAAGGTTAAAGGGCATTGTCATGATTGGGAGACGTAAACATGCCTTGAGAACAAAACTGGTTGAAACATATACCAATGTTTACCAGAGCTAAAGTGCATCTCCTCTGTGGAAAGATGTGTCTTAAATTTGGTTACTTGTGGAGACACAAGCATTCCTTTACCAGTAGTGAATTATTCTGGTGCCCTGATAGAAATTGATCTCATATACAAAGCTACACAACGCATTCGCCTGCCATAATGAGTACTGGTGATGATTATTTAAACAAGTAATAAATATTTGACCATGAAATGTAGAGAGCAGAAACCTTTGAGAGCAGTGTACTTGATTCCAGAGTAGTTTTATCCCAAACTAATGACCTTTTCTCAATTACTACAATTTCCTTTAAACGGCCCACTGTCAAGGGTCAACTCAACCACAGAAAGAATGACAACTATAGTCTTGGAATACAGGCACATATTCACGAACATGGACTGTTGCAGTGCCATAGTGTATACAGATTGTGGGAGGAAAACAAATGTTGTTTTTTTCCACACTATCGTGGCTGTTTCCGTTGCATTATGGATATCATTAGTGCACCCTTTTTATGATTTTAGTCAAAATGACAGTGGGCCTTTAACCCTAGTGAACGGACGGCCGCGTTAATTGATGAATTTGGGTAGACTTCGTGGACGTAACCCTGGACCCATGTGGTGTATGTGGTCCTAGGAAATTGCGTAAAGATTGATGACGCTATCAATGTAATTACATCGTCAGGTCTTAAAGCGAAATTGAGCAAACACGCCCAGACGGATCATGATAAAATGGTCTCGTAATTTATCCAACCCCAATGGAATTGTCCAATTAAAATGTATCAGTTTTGGTAATAAATCACAACCTTAAGTAAATATAATGCTGTGGTAAAGGTCTGATAGTATATTTACTGGTGTGAATTTATATTCATCCGTTGATCTACAGTTGTCTCTTAAAGGTATCCTAATGTTTGATTTGTCAATATGCAAAATTAATCTGTTTTGTTGTAGTTTCGTCGTCCACTCTGTTATATCCCATCCTATTATTAGTGCACATCCTTTAAAGACACTACTTCACATTTTGGAGCTTTGTAAAGTCAAACTTTGATATACATGTAAAGATATACATAATGGTGCTTCAATGTACAAAAACACCTAAGAACGCAAAAAAAAAAAATGAAAGTTATGCTGCCAAATTATGAATCACGCCAATTCTTGATTGTAATACAACAGTTTAGGTAGAATGGACAAGGCTTACCTGGATGTTCAAAAATTTTCACTCTGTTAAAGCACCACATAGTCGTTTTAAAGCGCAGTTTTTTCCAGTGATGCATATTCAGACGTTATATCGGAGACTCTTACGGCATGAAGGATTATGTAACTATTAAACTATGCCTTTACCTTTATAAGCGTATATACATTTTCAGTCAGTATCGGAAAGTACATTTCAGTCTGTCACGTAGAATGTATACATGACCTTGCCAAAAAAACTCAACTTACATTATGTATTCTACGCAGTACGGGAATTCTCAACACGCCAGCCCTATAAATCTGCAGCAAACGGGGACAAAACAAGTAACCATATGTGTATACGGAAGAGGGTTGGGGTTGGATGTTTTACACTTTCCATTTCCCCTAGTCATTAAAAAACCCACCCCTTTTCGCAAAAACACCCCCTTAAGTCTGGTTTTGGAACCGGTTCCCGTCGGTCGTAATTTTCGGTTTTCTCCTCACTTGTTGGATATGATTTGTTCGTGAAAATGTTTTGGAGTTAATAAATTTTCCCGTGGGAGACCACCCCCCTTCGTCCACATACGCACTTTTTCGTTCGCTGTCTGGCCGTGAATGTACTATGATTTGGCCGCGGATGAACACCCCCCCCCTTTGAAAATCCTCCTTACGCCTATGAAAGTAACGAATATCATCAAGGATATACGATCTACATCAGGCGTGGTTTATTGAACAAATGTGTTCTAGTATGACATGAATCGATATAACAATCGGGAGAGAGATATAGTTTTAAGTAATGCGTCCAGCGAGATTGGGCCACGCTACACACTTAATTTTGAAGTGCCGGTTGTTACGGCGGATGTGGCTATCTCAAACGCGGGAATCCGCCGGGTCGTCTTACGAGTTGTCCTTGGCAGAAATATTAGCCGACAGATATGGTGATATCGCTTGTTCAACTCTGAGTTAGATGCATTACCGATGGGTCGTAGAGTTGACGAAATGGTATCATCCGTGTGTCCCCGCTTTCTTAATTAAGAGTGATCGAATTTTTGACGTATTGAGGTCTAGATCCTGGTACCGTCTGCCAGCTCAGCCTTTTGTAATTAAATTCTGAAAACTAGAAATACGCCATTCGATCACTGGTGTATGTTGAAGCCTATTAGGGCTATGTCTCGCGCTTGAGATGACGAAATGAGGATGGATAGAGATAAATGTCCTGTCACTGCAAAAACTGGGGTGTTAAATTTAACACTCATGGGGTTGCACAATATAGATACCAGACGTAGTGTTAATTTTTAACACCACGAGTGTTATCGTAACACCAAACGAATTATTTCAAACACGAAGAGCACTGGCTTTAACACCAAGAGTGTTGAAAAATCAACACTTTTCTGGTATTCATATTTTGCAACACACTTGGTGTTAAATTTAACTCCACAGTTTTTGCAGTATACACTCTTATTTCTGCGGTGTGAATTTTGACTCGGAATGGAGTAAGCTGGGAGCTACTTTTCCGATTGACTGTTTTTTAAGTGACCCGGATTTCCGAGTTTATTTGACCCGAATTGTTTGATTTCCAGTTGACGCCACACCACTCCGAATTATATCAATTCGGAAATCTGGATCACTTTAACTCGGAATAGAGAAGACTTCCTGTTGACTCAATTTCGATTCAAATTTGACTTGGTAGAAAATGTGTATTATAGAAAATGTTTCCAACTTGATCGTTCCGTTTTTGAATGTGCTCGATTCATAATATACATTGTGAAATATTTGATTTACTGCATGTAAAATATAGAATATTTCTAGTGCATGTTTATGGTCAATAATTGTATCTACATGTGTATACATTGGCAAGTGAAATATTTTGATTCTAACTTAGAAAGAGTTAGGCTATGACACCCAAATATGGTACATGCATTTTAGCCTATATTTGGATTCTACCCACTAGAATTCTTTGTCATAGCAACCTTTTATTTTGTTTACACGTTTTTTTACTCTCTGTATTGGGTGCAGAATGTCAAGAGAAAACTTGACACTCTTTGAAGACAACCCATCAACTTTCTTGGAATGATGTGTAACTTGGGATGCTTCCATTGTTTTGACTTCTCCCTTGGACTCAAGCTGATAGTGATGAACCCAAATCTTATTCATAGTCACAAATCGGCAGCTGCAGGTACTTGATGTCGCCCGATACTCGAGTCTGTGTATTTTGTATGAAACACCCAAATACAAAAGAGTTCAAAAACCTGTAGAATAAGAATAAATACGAATTGCTATGACCAAGACATTTGGTATGTGGGATTATTATGTGCAAAAATGTATGAAGCAGATTTGGTGTTCATATATATATATATATATATCAATCCTTAATGGAAGGCTCAAACTTTTCATTCGCCCCATTATTATTTGTTTGTGACGCCAGTCGATATGCTGCTGGGTATACATGTAATCCTCACTTATTTGGTGGATTACTCGTTAATTGAAAAGAATCGAAAACATTTATGATTACCGTGACAGTTCCCTTGTCGATATGTACGTGCCTAGAAACCAGCGGATATTTATTCACGAATGGAAAACATGCACGGTGTTATATTCCCTCGTAATTCCATTAATTGTAATTTATAGTGAAAAATTTGCCACGAACTCATTTTTTTTTCCTGAACTGAATCAGTCACTGGAGTTCATTGTTCGATGGGTGACTCGATAGATTTCGTTTTCAATTATCGGAAGAGCTTTGATGAATCGGCGAGTTATATACGGTGATAATGGCTGACAATGTTGTGTTGTTTTCCTCACTGTTTCGATCTGAGGGGAAACAGTCTTCCTAGGTTTTCTCATTTAAGTTCAAATTTGAATCGGGTGCACATTATTTAACCAAGTCTTGCGTGTGCATGTTTCTGCGTCGATGATTTTTGTTGTTCTAAAAAGTAGCTGCGATTGACGCTTGTGAGAAGATTCATTGTAGTCATTCGATCCTCTCCCTAGGATGTTACTTTGAAAATATTTACAGGGTATCAACTGTTTCGGAGAATTTGAAATTGTTTTCACACACCGAGAACTCAAACATTAGAAATTGGTCGAATGGAACTAATAGACAACCACCAAACCGAACTTTGAAGCCAATGGTCTTTTGATTAATTTAAAAAATGTCACTAAATTTTCAAAGAAACGAGAAACATTTCTGAAGTATAAAGTAGATCCTACATCAATTTCAGTTTATTGTTTGAATAGGTATTATGGCGAACCATTTCAGTACGTTACTACGTGGTCATCTATATGCTCGTACAGTGTAGGGCTATTCAGCACTTGTCTATACAGATATACCTTACGACGCAGAAAGTTATTTTTTTCAGAAATTACAAATGATACAGTTACAATTTTTCCTGAGGCAAGCTTCAAAATGCTTCTAAACACATTACGCTAATTATCTTCACGTTTAGTGGGGGCAAAGTTCTCATTTCCACAAGTGTATTTCAAAATTATTCCCTTTTTGATGGCAATTTTGTCAAGACATTTTTCCTAGAGAAATGTCAAGCAAAAATATTGTCTTGTACCTTATTTTGTGTTTAGAATATCGAAATTAGCATAAATCGCCCGAGGGGCATCCGTTATTAATGCAAGTTTTCGAAATCTAGAAGACGTTTACACTTGACCAGTCAAGTGCTGAAATCCGCCCCGGGGTAATTCAAACGTATCATAGTCGATATCAGTGTGGGAGGGTTATACATTGGAATTCTTTCAGTGTGGAGAGCAATATAAATCTATACAATATCAAGAACAAAATTATTTCAAATCCTAGACTTGCTGTAATGTGGAAGAGGAGAAAGAAATGATTCCTTAATACAAATGCATGTGCAAGACTTGTCTACTGACACTCAAAATTCACTTCAACTGCACCTCTTCTGAAAGAGCTCCACTGTTTGCCAGTTCGTCACAGAATTTTCTTGAAAATTTGATTAATTTCGTATAAATCCTTGAGTGGCCAAGCTCCTACTTACATAACAGAAAAAAAACTTCAACTGAAACTTGTCAAAGACCCGTCAGACAGTCATAGCCTGCGCAGTTCCACAGATACATTGCTTCAACTTTTCAGTGGCAAAACAAAAATCACTCTTAGAGACAGTACATTTGCCATTGCTGCCCCAAACTGTGGAATTGCTTGCCATTGAACTTTGAAGCTCGTGCATTACTAAATGCCTTCAAATTTAAGTTAAAATCACATTTGTTCAACAAAGATAATACATTATGAGAAGTAGGAGCTTCGTACCAGCGCAGGCAAATTTATTTTGCATAGTAGCTGCGCTATATAAATTTATTGTTATTATTAAAATGTCTCATTTGTTGGTATTGGATAAGTGGGTCTGCCCGCTAGTATTATTCATAAAAAATATTCATAAAGACCGCTATTTAATCCAATCATCATAATTGATTTCATCGCAGCTCGTTCAATCATTGTTGGATGATTAAGCCCTCAACTGATTCCCACTCACTTTTCTCCACTGCATTTCTATACTGTGTTGTATATATATACGTTATATCATCGCTCCATCTTTTCCTTTGCCTACCTCTTCTTTTCATGTCACTTCCTAACTGCCATTCTGAGATTTTCTATAAGCCCACCTGTTGTCCTGTGTTCTAAATAGGCTAAGTGCCCTGGCCATCCTAATTCCACTTGTTTCTTGTTGTGTGATAATCCTTGTCTTTTGTATTTTCGTACGTTTCACGTGGTCACACAGTGAAGCGCCAAGGGAATCACTTTTGATTGTTCACGCCCAAAGACTCTACCTTTTCATGGAGGATTTGTTTAACGGAGGGTCCATTTGTTTGTTTGTTGCTTGTTTTATTGTTTGTTTGTTTGTCTGTGTGTTTTTTTTTGGAGGGGGCTTGGCTACTTGTAGGGTCTTAGCGCCGATGGGTATCACCCTCCCTTTTTTGGTTTGTTTATTGTCACACGTCGGTACATTACAGGCTAGAATTATTTTCTACACCTATCTGTTCTGGGGAATTATTTATAAAAAAAATAACTGTTTTTACTTGTACGGAGGTCAGTGGAGCCAGACATAGTCTCAGTGGAACCACCGAACTACAGAGGGACAGAAGCTTTTGGTCTAGCTTATAGAGGGCTTGGCGAATGCCGTAAATGTGTAGAAAAGAATTCTAGCCTGGTCTATACAAGATTTATTATGTCGAA
>JZLH01S0218816.1:97879-109012 GCA_001188425.1 Eucidaris tribuloides
GAAGATAATACCCCCTTTATCCCGAGCAGAGTTAATATTCAAAACGCCTACACATGCCATAACGAGTAGATTAACTTTGATGCCATTTTCCCAAGGATTTTTCGGTCGTTAACCTGACGTGTGCATTCCATTTATTGCCTACCTGTCCTACCTGGTTGATAATCATCCGATTCAAAATACCGTATTTTTTGTCTTCCGTAGGCTAGGCCTTCCATATAACCTAAAAGGGCAGTGACATAATAAATTGGGAGAAGTTGAAAATGCCTCCAGAACCAAATGGATTGATACCAATGTATACCCTGGCTAGAGTGTATAGTTGGTGGATTTGTTCTGAATTATTTTCCTCGTTGCTTGCTGAAATTCTCCATATCGCGTATACCCGATATTCACCGATAACATCATGAAATGTTTGCAGTCTTGCTAACTTCCTTTCCGACTCAGAAAGGAGGTGGCGACGTTGATTTAATACAGCCTATCAGTTTCAGTTTTATTACCCGTTTTTCTTTCTTTTTGTGTGGTTGAACTAGCTCTGCCCCGCTTATGAGAAAGGTTCTATGAAACCACACATGAATGAAACTCTGACTTAATCCCAAGTGTAAAAATAAGGTTAAAAAAAATGCGATTACAAAATCATGAAAACAACAGACTTTTTAAATACTGCATCTTTTAACACGCACAAATAAGATATTGCATGCTGTGAACAAGTCGGTAAATCACACCGGAGAAACGCAGACCCCAATGGTCCCTCGTATATAGACAACTGTTATGCGATATGGAGAATAGCTGGCTGCTGTTTAGAAATAACTGGAGCATATATGGGCGACAATAATGTACCCAGAATTCCTACTCAGTGCAGGCTTGGTCTTTGTAATTCAAATGGCCTCTTATTTGACATTGTAACCCGTATTATGCTCCATTGATTTCTAAACAGCAGCCAGAAACTTCAGCAAGGGAATAATCAGTCATCTGTTGACATGCGCCGTAAAAACCATCAATAACAACAACAACAACAACAACAACAACAACAACAACAACAACAACAAACAACAGGAGAAATAATTCAGTTAGCTTGAGAAAGTCCACAGGATTAGATAGGAAGTAGTTAGTATAAAGGTCAGTAGAAGCTAGATTTCTTGTTCTATGACCACCCCCAAGTAAAGAAAGTATTTTGAATCATAGCTTAAATGCAAATGACATGATTGGGGGTAGTCCTCAACTTGGGGTGAAACTATTTTAGAATCAAGTAAACTGTGCAAGGATTCTACTGTGAAAATTTGGTCGTCAAAATTTGACTCGTTCTAAAGTAACTTGCATATGTGTGCCTTGTGAAAGACAAATCTGATGTGTAGGGTTCAATGGAATGTATTTTTATCGCGGCTCGAGAGAAACTAAATGCTAGTATGTTCATGTTTAATTCGGCTTAAGTAAACAAATTCAAGCTAAATCCTTCTACTCCAAGAGGATACACTGTCAGGCCATTCTTCTTGAAAATCCTCTGTGTAAACCCAAAAATTGTCACACACGTGACAAAACTTATTTACGCTCTCTGACCCTAAATAAGTATGCATTAATAACATTTAAATATTTTCACTTGATCACTATTGACATATATAAGATATATTTACATTTCAAAACAATGTATCTGCGAGGCCTTTGGAATTACATGAGATACAGAGGTCAAATAAGTTCTGTCACGTGTGTGACCATTTGTTTCACTTTTCAAAGAATGGCCCTCCAGCTTGTGTATCCATTGATATATCTTCCAACCAGTTTGGTTCAAGAGGCATTTTTGTTTCTCCCAATAATGTCACTGGACTTTAATCAATAATTTGTGTCACTGTCTAAGGTCTAATTACTTATTAGTTCTGTGCTAGTCAGACACGAAGTTACTAGTTTAGAAGGGATAGATGTTTTTTTCCATCTTCCTGTCTAGTTAGTAGGCCTATACTACGTGATACAAATGTAAGGCACATGGCTCTGCCGACAATGGCTCCAACTAAAAATGCTTATAATGGACCTGACTGCAAAACTAACACCTTGAATCTAAACCCCATCTTCCCCAGGCTCCCAAACTGGAATCAAAATCACAATAATAACCCTAAATAAATCGGAGGGCTTCGGAGGTACATGTAGTTTTTGCAAGCGATTTGTGACTGGAGTATATTTCGTGTCACCACGTCAAACATGTATACGGGAGCACAAATAATGTAATTACCACTACGTGAGTGCCCCCTTTCCCCTTTTGCAAGTCCCATTGATGGTGTGGAAATCAATCCCGCTGTAATTACAAGAAAAGGGGAGCAAATAAGAATTCTTGAGAAGCAATTCTCCGCCGTGGTGGAATCTACTTTCTTTGACCAACGCCACTGGACCTGAAAACTCGCCATGCCATAGATGACGGGGACCTATTCTTGTCGTCGAGCGTGGTCGGAAATGAATTGCGCCGTTAATAGTTTGTCGAGCGTGTGTGGTAACCGGTCTAAACTCTACTCTTCAGTCACATTATTTCGCCTTTTGCTCGGTATCGTACAAATAATAGCGCACTCTCGAACGCCCAAGTCGCTGTTACAGGAAGACGAGGTGGCGGATCATACGTGTACGAGAGGCAATTATGACCGCGTGGATCAATACAAAATACGACGAGGCTCACACCCCGCCAACGTCTGAAGTGATTAACACTTAACATTTCTGCATATTGTCGGACCAATCCAGAGAGAGAGGTGGAGAGAAGGGGTTGATCATCATCGAGAGAGAGGGATGGTTGAGAGAGCGGTTCCGTGCGTGACACGAAAGTTTGATCAGCGCGGCGAACGTCTGCTGGGAGACCAAGATCTGACAAATCTTGCCACAGTTTGTAAACAGAGAGTTAATATTGGGCCAGGGAGCGAGCAAACATCTCCGAGGGCAGTGATAATATCATTTCCTTCCTCAAGACTCGAGATTTTTGTTTTTTTCGTTGTTTCGCAAGAGCGGCCACGTTTTCTTTCCACAGATTTTCGGGCTTATATCTAATAAGTTGAAGAGGGGTGCTCCCATCGCGTGCGTGTAATAGAACTAGTAGATACCTCCTCCCACCCAAATGATAGCGTCCCGCTTTAGATTTGGGTACAAAACATGTTTGTGCGCGCCGAAGTATACGTCTGCCTAAAATCTGTTGTCATAGTGAACGCATATCGGTCCTCGTCATGTATCGTGTTTTCCGCCCGATTTGGTAGAATGTGATCGTATCGAAGTCACAGACCCCTCGGCAATGTTTTGTTACAATTTACCTGATCATATACTCGGAGATAATCATTTGAAACGTGGGTGCGTTAACGTTTGACCCAACAATAACAAATTGGCGGGAAAAGCTAGAGTACCCCGAAGCTCTTATCGATCTGGAAAGCAAATAATTTTTGCGTAGTTTCGATTTGTCCGCGGTGTTACACTCGTGTGTTTCAGTGTATCGCCAATAGGATATACACACGGAATCTGAAAACAGTATAATCAAATGATGGATGCTCTCGCCGTTTTAAGGCATGGAAGGAGATCGACTTTGCGAATTGGTGTCTGAAATCAGAGACACTTTATACCTGAACTGTAACAGTATATTGGGAATGTTTAAGGTAACAAATAGGCTGGAATTTAAACCTGATGAGGGCGGCGCGTTAGTTTAAGGTTACTTTGTAAGGTCTCTGATTAACATTCAACGATCATCCAAGGTAGTGAATGTGATGCGCATGGTGTTTGAAGTTGTGCTGAATCGGGTATACGGCCTTGTGATGGTGAAATGCACTGCAAAACCGTGTTTAACGAGTAAACACCTTTCTAAGCACAGTTTTGCTATAATCAAAGGTTTTTGGGGTCTAAACATCGTATGTCAAATGACTGAGTATCGGTGTCCAATTTCTTAACATTAAACTGCAAAAAGTGGGGTCTTTAATTTAACACCAAGGGTGTCGCACAATATGAATACCGGAAATGTGTTTATTTTCAACACCCTTGGTGTTAAAGCCAATTTCCTTGGTGTTTGAAATAATCCATTTGGTGATAAAATAACACATGTGGTGTTAAAGTTTACACCGCGTCTGGTAGTCATATTTTGCAACACCATGGGTGTAAAATTAAAACCCCAGTTCTTGCAGTATAAGTGTCAAAAATCTAATCGTACATTTGGTACTGTATCTTTGCGATCACTTTCTATACACACTTATTTTACAGTGTGATCTATCTTGAAAATCGATGTTTTGAGAAAAAAAATACTGTTAATTTCACATCATTTTATGGAGTAACTCAATAAAAAAATGCCAAAAATTTCAATAGAAAAGGTTCATTCTCGAAACAGTGATTTTTCAAGACAGACCGTTTTACCATGCACGATAAACATTATAATTATGACGGTAGAAAACGATCTAACTCTGAGACCACTTCACCATCAAATAGCATAGATGACAATGATGGAACTTTAATGTAGTCCATTTTACCACCAAAGTTACTTAAATCCACCCCCGCTCTAATTGTGGAACATCGGGCGGCGCCTTTCTCCTTTTCCGTAGCTCTAGGCCACATGGCTCCACAAGGCAGTTTTACTATCAAAAATAAAAAAGGGACCAAGATAGCAGATTTTGACTAAGAAAGAAAGCATCAAGGAAAAATTGGACAGCATCAATCGAAAGAACACCCTCATATCACCCTCGAAATGCATTTATGTGAAAAAGAACATAGTTGGGAGTTCAGCCGTTCTAGTATCACAACGCAACGCCGCGCGTAGTTAACATCACGGAAATCTCGCTATATCCACATCTACGGCCGATACACATTGAAGTCATGATGCGATCAGTTCGCGACAGATTAGTAAGCCGTGTATTTGGAGCAGAGGCGTACCCAGGACTTTTCAAAAGGGGATGTTCAATCATGTCAATCGAGGCGACAAGCAAAAAACAAAAGGCCATCAGGTCAAACGGGGACCTGTTTTATCAGCCAAGTTGTGTCAAATCATTCACGGCTAAGCAACAAAGCGACATACACCCAGAAGGGGGCGGTGGGGGAGGGTCACCATGCGCAGGTCCGATGGAAAGCTGTTTCACCGCAAACTATATTTATGTCAAATCATGTCCGTTTATGACCAAATAGTGACAAGCAAAAACAAAAATAGGGGGGGCAGGTAGGGGTCATCAAGTTTCCCATCGCGCTGTTATCAATTTATTATTCCCAATTTTATCTTTCCTGAATGGGATGTTTTCAGCAAAAAGGGGGTGTGGTTCGTAATAAGGAGGTGTTTAACAACCCCCTTTTGCATAAGGGGGTGCTTGACCACCCCTCCCCTCCCCCTCCCCCTCTCGGTACGCCTCGGTATGATTTAGAGAAGTGCGTGCTTGCATATCGGTACAATGTGTCATTAGTGATAAAATGTGACCATGCATCACCTGCGGTGTCAGCGAAACGTGTTGGATGTGATCTCTTTGCCGCGAGATATCATAACCGAATAGAGATTGACGAAATAGGACGAAAATATGGTGACATATTGAGGCTCTAGATTTGTCTGTCAAAGATTAAATACTATCGTGCTTGCCGAGGCCCAGATACTGCCCACTCATGAATGCAGCGATTTGAAAAAAAAAAGTTCACTCCAAAAACTGAAATGTTATTTAAACATTTAACAGGGCCGAGGGATGACCACACTTTCTAAATGTTACGTTTAACCTTTTATCCAGTAAGATGTATACAGCTGGTTAAAATGTTAAATGCAACATTTAGAAAAGGTGGTAACTCCTCGGTCCTTTTAAATGTTGATTTGGCATTTGAGTTTTCAGAGTGTTTCATGATACATGAGCGAAGTTTTCTATTGGTCCGAAACTCGCGTTTGTTAACTTTATGTACATAACACTGAGAAAGGGGACATGTTAAAGAAAACTCGTTGTTAATACGTCCACAAAAATAGTGTGCATGTCTGATTTTATTATCACATTGGAATGAAACAAAAAAAAATATGGCATTTTACCATATTCTATTTCCAAAACCATGTTTACCTTATGCTTTCCATTTCGAAACACATCTGAAAATACGAATTCATATTCATTTGTGGTGCCCACACGATTTGTAAACTTAAGGTCAGTTTAATATTATTGACACATTTTGCATCGCCGCAACTGTTATAAGTCGATATTATTGTAGATTGTCCATTATTTCCCCAAATTTAGGCCTATACTTCTCTTTCGCAGACATATTCGTTTGATTTATGATTGTATTGACACAAGTTCAGTTAGTCGATTCTACAATAACTCTTCCAGTTCCATACTCAGAACATCAAAGGCAAATTCTTTATGGGGGTTTGTTGCAATTCTATCAAGACGGTTACTCAGAACGGTTAGATATCATACATCGACAATGGCTACAATTTTGACTTCACAAAACCGTACGCCCTAAGACTTTGTAGTCAGAACTTTCAGCATTTAGTGCATGCATATTAAAGGCATGGCATCTCTTTTGCATGCATGAAAATTAACACTGCGTAAATACAATGGCAATTAGAAGAAAATGCCATCAGGGAACCTTTAGGAAAATATAGGAGCTAGAAACTCAGTTTTAGTGGAATTATAGTGACCATTAGACTCTGATTTGATTTTTTTTTCTCGCGAGAAAAAAAACCCTACCATTAAACGGCTATTGTTTTTCTTTCGCATTTTTTTCAAATTCTAGGTAATCGCTGACCCCAAGATTTCACAGACATGCCCTTCATCAATGGCCTATAAGGCCATGGGTTATCTTTTCCTGGTCTGCGGGGATGTTTGCAAATGAGATCCACTGCCTTTAAGCAATTTACCACAAACACTTTGCTCTAAATGACAATTGATGGACGGTAGATTTTACGGTGAGGGTTTCACACACATTGACCAAACACATTTGGACCCGATGCACATGAAACATTGTTTGTCTTCTGAGATTGGTGGAAGTCATGTTATAGCCCCATCTCAGAGAATGGTGCGATTCTATTATTATATCACTTCACCAGCCCACCGACAAAATGAGCGCTTCTACAGCGTGTCTCAAAAAAATGTGCAAGTGAAAAGCGCCATATTTGACAATTGAAAAAAATACTGTTGTGATATGATGCTTCCATCAACGTCAAGAACACAGTCTTAGCCTTTAAATGCCGTTTGTTCTGTTGAATTTGCTTGTATTAATCTCAAGATATATTAAAAAAAGACTACACAAATGTGTCACATTTAGTCAATGATAGTATCAGGCCCTCTTACCTCGTAAAAGTGAAACAATGTAATTTTACCTTCCGTGGTTACATAATTATCTCGAGTTTAAATCAAGCAAATTGAACAGAACAAACGACATTTGAAAGCTAAGACTATGCCATTAACGTTAATGTAAGCATCATGTCAGAACAGTATTTCTAATTGCCAAAGATAATGCTTTTGGCATCATGTTCATGATGTCACAACAATATTTCTACTTGCCAAAAATACCCAAGGGCTTTTGACTTGCACATCTTTTTTGAGACACCCTGTATATGAAGAATAAGATCGCACGCCTGCGTCATCGAATCATTTGGTCCAATGAGGAGTGAGCGTGAAACCGGAAATGAGGCTCGATCTGGACCAACAAAAAAACTAAACAACACAAATTCCCCGGGTCTATAGACTCCCGCAATACCCGCTTCCGGTAAATCAGGGCACAGGGCACTCACCCGGTTAAGAATTACGCTGTTCTTCTATCACGCTTTTCCCCCGCCATAAACATACTGAATGATGAACACGTTAGATGTTTTCTAAACATGTCGCCTTTTTTGCTTGCTTACCTAGATTTCGTACATTATATGGAGAACCATTTACATTTTTTTAATTGTTTTATTTTTTCCGTTTTCTTGTTAATTTATGATCTCTTCAGTGTTTAAATATGGTTCCTTCAACTGTATAGTGATTATATATTATATATACATATTATATATTATATATTATTATATTATATTCAATTTGCAGCATGTCCATCTGGAAAGCAGTTATTCAAGAATAAAACAATAAACAACAAATAATTAATTGAAATAAATAAATGCATTACCATTAAGTACACAATGTAAAAATGCCTATGTTTTGTGTTTCTTATAATCGATTGTAATTTCATTTTCCCTTTCTCCCTCTCACTGGATACTTTTTGAGAAAAAGACCTTCTCAGCAATTCTTTGTATGTTTTTTATGTGAAAATGAAATAATCACGAATAAAAAAATTGAACACGCACACACCCAAAACACACATACACACTCATACAGACATTCATACATACATACGTATAGACAGGCAGACACACATACACACATAAAATGTAAACTATTATGCATTCTCCTCAATGTCGAAACATGAGGTATGATTGATGTGGCGTTTTAAAAAAACCACTTTCATTCTACATGTAAATTATTATATATTCTTGTGACGATCAGTGGGCGTTAATTTCGAGAACAGAATTTGTAAAAGGGGTATGGAGCTAATCAGGGCGTATTTTAGAAAACCCTAACTGAAAATATCTATCACTTTCATTCCAATGAGTATTGGGAGCAGAACACGAAATGAATTTGTCACATTGTTTGGAAACATTGCTTGAATTTTCATCCATGATGTTGATTACATGTAGAGTGAGGATGATTAAACACTCCTACTCGTCTACTCATGACATGAAAGGTGGCACGTCTATACCGACAGTATATTATCCCCCTATAGAGTGGTTAATTGAAAAGACAGAAATATTGATTCATTTGTCCCAGTCCAACACGTGTAATTTAGTCACGAACCCACTTGGTATAATTGTGAGATAAGTGGTGAACCGACTGCATCTTTCGCCCAACGATACCCATGTGTATCACGCCATATCCACCTACTAATCATATAATAGTCTATAAGCGTAATGGACACGCGCTATTGTCAATTTATTTACTCGTAACGCTAATTTTAAAATCGTTCCCCTGTTGATATACATCGCATAAATATAATGCTTTGTATTAATTTATGATAAACGCACTGACACCACACTACAACTAGAAACTTGTTTTGAAGTGTGTGCAGCATAATAATAACGGTCAAAGAACTGAGAAGGGACTGTTTCTATCATTTAAGTGGTGTTAATTACTCGGCTAGTCTTGAAAATTTGATATCCGTTAGTTAAGCGTTTTAACGAGACGATAAATAGATGTTTGTAATCCTTACGATTTAGGGGAAAACATTCGTGAGTGTCTCGTTTTGGCGTTCTTGTTTCCTAACCCAATCTTCCCTTGGGGTTTTGCTACTCGAATTACCCCCAAACCATCGATTTTTATCTCTGGAGATCACCGCGCTTTGAATATAAAAACGCAACTTCATAAATATCGGAATAAATATCGTCTGCGATCCAAAATTGGACACATGCGAATTGCCCTTCCGAGTTGAAAGGGGTTGTATGCCAGGAAGTCTGACCATTACTAGCTACAAAATAAGCCAAAAATAGTGAGGTTTCTTCATTATCACTACAACCAACTGCAATTGCTGTTGCAAGAGTCCAAGAAATAACAACAACAAAATAATCACCAACCACCACGTCACAGACAACACTGTCTATACTTTATTCCTTGGTGAGTTCAAAAATATGAGTAATTCTTGGAATGAAGCATAAAATATGAAAATCATTTCGTTCATTGTGGTTTTCATTCCTTATCAGTGTTTAGCCCACGATGCTAGGTATTGGAGAAATAAGTATTGAAATATTGCTATTTTATAACCACGAGAACTTCTGGGTTAGCCGGTTATGCTACAAGGAAGCTGCGGACTTGTGATTGATTGGTTTTCAGTCTTATGTATTGACATGGTTTCATATAATAGCGATAATAACCAGAAAATCATTTAAAAATTATGTCATCTTCTTCGTAGTTCAAAAGTAAGTAAAACATCACCACTTGTTCACATTACGTTGTGTAGGCCTATGTAGACCAGTACACTCCAGAAGAATAACGATAGAAGTTCTAAAAGCTTATATTTTGTAACAACAGCGACTTTGTTTTTTTCTCACAATAGTACAATTTGACATGGAAAAGGTTGGTAAAGTAGGCCTATCCCGGCCTATGGTGCATTTACCCTGCAAAACTTTTTTTTCCCCTACAGAGTGTACGTGTCCCTTTGTGAAAGACATAACACTTTTTCTACTTTCAATTTTGTATCCTAATTTAACTCTCTCTCCCTCTCTTTTTGGCCTTTTGCCATTCTCATTGTTATTTCATTTATTTTCTTAGCTTGCCAGTTTCTGTATGTTTCATGAAAAGTCTGACAGTTAGTACAAATGTCATTAAAATGTTTTTTCTAAGTTTCTTAAATCGCGATCAGGGACAAATCTTTATTTAGACTTAATTTTCAAGCTATTTTATAGAATGCAATCGTATTACGATTTAAAATTTTAATCCAATGGTGGATTTGTCGCCAACTACAATGCGTGAATAGACTTGCTTTCAATCTTAGGGATTTAGAGGATAGGTTGCATAATTATTATAATAATTGTAAGATACTGTAAAATGTGTTGTAAAATGACATAATTGTTGTGAAATGCGACAAGTATGAATATTCATAGGCAGAAATTAGATCAATCGAGTTATCTGAAGTTGTTTTGAAGAGGTAACAGAAACCACAGGTCTCATGCACAATTTACACTGTGGACTGTGATAAACACTTAACGTGACGCATAATGCTGTCGTCAACAATTTACAAAAGTCTACAGTCTATACGTCAATGATAGGGCTCGACTTTCGGAGCTTATTTCGAAAATGTAAACGTAAGGGGTCTAAACTTGATTTATGTTAGTAGGACTTTTCGGCCACGGGAGTTTTGTGTAATTTCCAGTATTGAGTTGGAGTCCAAAGGGATAACTGCAAGCTGTAGTTAATGAAGTCTGTACACTGCTAAAACTATAGGAATTTCAAATTGACACAAATGGTGTTTAGAGGTGCCAAATATGCGGTTCAAGTTTAACACTTAGTGTGTAATTTTAATAATGATAATGATGATAAAGATAATAATAATAACCATATTTATAAAGCACCTTTTTTCATTTTAACACCAAAAGAATTCCCTTTAACGCCGGTGAAGCTGTCCTTTCAACCAAAGGTGTTAAAATCAACGCCGCATCTGGTA
>JZLH01S0218849.1:1114-19801 GCA_001188425.1 Eucidaris tribuloides
CCTGCGGTAAAAAGAAAACCTAAAGGGTTCCTTGTAGAAATGCGTCCTGGAACCCTTTTTTGCTTTTTTGAAAAATCTTCCAATACGGGACAAGGGAGGTTCTAATCAGCATTATTTTTTTCGATCTAAGAGTGTATGATGCACACAGGGGCAGGGCCAGAGGGGCAATGGAGGCCGCTCCTGGAATCTTCAAAATACAGAAATCAGGGAGTTTTCACAGTGTAATTCATTAGATTGTGTGTGTGACCGTTTTGCCTCCCCCCTCCCCCCTCGAGATTTTACCCTGGCGCTGCCCGCGATGCAACTCGACTCGATGTTGACAAGCAAAACAAAAAAAGGGGCGGGTCATCATATTTATAGACATTGATCTACATATGGTGCAAACCGCAGTTACATGAAAAAAGGAAGGGGGACATTGGGGTCGAATAGATACTGTTTCGATAGGGGAAAATAACCCCCTTCGGTACACCTATATACACATAAAATACACACATACACCCACACACACTGACACACACACACACACACACACACACACACACCATCACACACACACACACACAACACACACACACACACACACACACACACACACACACACACACACACACACAACTCACACACACACACACACACACACACACACACACACCATCACAAACACACCACACACCACACACAACAAACACACACACACACACACACAACACACTCACTCACCACACACACACACCAACACACACACACACACACACACCACACACACACACACTCATAGACAGACAGAATGAAACCAATCACACACACCAAACAAACACAACACACACAACACACCTCCTTTGCTAAAATGCGGTATGTATTGAAACCCCCAAACACCCCACTCCCCCAGATTCGCGTCCTTCTGTGGTATGATCGAGGGGGTGGGGAAAATGTCACAGTGGCAATCATATTATGTGTACAAAGTAGTTGAGTATATTTTGGTTGTGGCTATGGCAAAAGCAGACTGATATTTATAGTCACAGAAAAGTTCAAATGTACACTGCAAAAACTAGGTGTTAATTTTAACACCACATGAGGTTGGCACACATAAATACCAGACCTGGTGTTAAAATTTTAACGGTTATTAGTTTAACACCAAATGAAGTATTTCAAAACACCAAGGAGCATTGGTTTTAACACAGGGTGCTTGAAAAATCACACTTTTCCGGAACATATTAGTGCAACACCCTTGGTGTTAGATTTAACACCCGTTTTTGTAGTGTATGAAACAAAGTTCACATGCAGCGTGCCATTAACCGCCGCGGGGGGGGGGGGTGTCATAGCGTAAATACTTCAGGGTGATGTCCTACTGTCATACAACAACTTATTGGCTATTGCATTTCTCCGCTTTGTTTTATATTGTGACATTAATAATTTGAAAAAGAAAGAAAGGGGGCCGAAAGAGAGGCGAAGGGTATAAAAGGGGTTGTAAAAAGACAAGGAGATGTTGCTATGGCAATTTTCCAGAGAAAACAAGGCCAAACGACAAGCTGTCTCGCTGCATATTCGCATGTCACTGAAGAGACTGCATGTCAAAACTATGCTATATGAATTCTTGAGGCTTTTCGCAGTTCTAGGCCGTGAATTGTTAGTTTCTGATCAGTTACCATACCGCAATAATGACTATAGGCTACTTTATCCCTAGCCGAAATCAGATAACACTAGAATGCTGTTAATACTTCTCCTTTCTTTATTTCCTTTTATTTAACATATAACTATCATTCCCATTCCCATGCACCGTAGCACAGCCCCGAAAGTTCATTGACCATTTTGACCTGTTGACCTTATTCAATTCGACTCATATTTCGAACTTGACCATGGCTTCAATGAGATGAACCTCTGGTATGAATTTGGTGATCCCACTCGAAGATATTAGAAAGTTATTGTGTGTACAACACGACCACAGTCCATTCATGGAAATCATTGACCTTTGACCTTTACCTTAATCAAATTCAACTTCACATTCGTTACCTTGACCTGCACCTTCAAGAGATAGACCTCTGGTATGAGTTTGCGTCTCCCTCCTCGAAGCTATAGAATTTTGTGTGTTTAACACAGCACAGTGCCGAGTCAATGGAAAGTCTCATTGACCTTTGACTTTCGACCTTCCATCAAATTCAATCATATTCGAACTTGACCTGCCACCTTCAAGAGATGGAACTTTGTATGAATTTGACAATCCTACCCTTGAAGGTATAGAAAGTTTTGTGTGTACAACATAGCACAGTGCCAGTCATTCGGAAAGTTCATTGACCTTTGACCTTTGACCTTATTCAAATTCAATCACATTCAAACTGCTGCCACCTTCAAGAGATGGACCTATGTATGAATTTGGTATCCCACCTCAAAGTATAGAAGTTATTTGTGTGTACAACTGTTACAAACTAGCCACAGTGCCAGTCATGGAAAGTCATATGACCTTTGACTTTTGACCTTACTCCAAATTCGACTCATCTTCGATACTTGACTGTGCCTTCAACGAGATGGACCTTATTGTATTGAATTTGGTGATCCCACCTCGAAGCCTATAGAAGTTAATTGTGTGCTACAACACAATTGTTGACGACGACGACCCTGCCGACACCGCCGACAACCTACCGGAAATAGTGATCACCTATGTCTCGCCTCGCTTACGCAGGCGAGACAAAAATGATTGCATTTCTCGGCAGTGTAACCTAAATTCATGCACCCCGTGTCCCTAGACGGTCCCCATGAAATACACCTCGGGTCGCCGAATTTAATACAATTCCTTAGTTCATTCATGATGTTGAAATATTTTGAATAGTAAATATTATCTAGCTACAATGTACAAACAGTTAACAACAAAAGGTGATACATGTAATGTAATGTAATGTAAGAAACCCGATTATTGATGTCAAAATCACAATTCCAAGCGCGGCACACATACACTTCGCAGATGACATGCACACCACATACACATACCCACACACAACATAACATACACACACACACCCACACACAAACTACACAATTATATAATGAATGATAATACAATAGATAATGAATAACAAATCAATAATTATTATAAATAATGATATATGTATATTTATTTATTTATTTATTTATTTATTTATTTATTTATTTATTTATTTATTTATTTATCTATCTATCTATCTATTTATTTAATTTATTTATTTATTTATTTATTAATTTATTTATTTATTATTTATTTATTATTTAGTTATTTATTTATTATTATATATTTATTTATTCTTTATTATTCATATTATTTCATAACAGCAGGACTACTGCTGCATTATACTTATGATGACGACTCTTAATTTTCGTTATGATGTAACTGCGATTTGCGCTTTGTATTTATCATTTAAATCATATTAAATGCTTTCTATTTCTAAACCTAAAAACGAGGTGCTCAGGAATCCCGGGGGGGGGGGGGTACTCAGATTTGGTTTTGACGGGTTGCCGCGGAAGTTCGAAAACCCGACCTTTTTTAAGGGTCTTTTGGGAAATGGTTACCTATTATTAAGGGTTTTTTTGTGAAGAAAAGTAGGCATTTTTAGACATTTTAGCGATGAAATAGTGCGAAAATATCTAGTGTAAATTCGTAACGAATTTCAAAATCATGACCCATGGTTTAAGGATTTTTCAACCATACCATGTTTGAGGATTTTACGCGGAAAAAGTCACTATTAGAGCGGCACATCCCGTTCACCTTATAGGCAGTACCCCCCCCCCCCCCCGGCAAAGGAATACCCGTGCTGATACAGACTACAAAAACAGTTTAAGGGCATCATTAAACATATAGGTTTTTAAAACTGCTTTTTAAAGCGTCGGTGGTAAACTATTTTTAATCGTTGAAAGGTAAGTCGTTCAGAGCAATGACGGACAGCATATCTGGATTTTCGAGAAGTGTGCAATTTGGAATCTTGAGACTGTACCTGGTAACCTATGTATTTTATGAGAGTGTCACAATGCCAACATGAGCGTTTGCTAATCTCTGTAATTTTGCAAGCTTTTTCAAAATCGAGACGAGCAGAAAATAAAGGGAAGTCCATCCTGACGTCAAGTTTGTTTTTAATAAAGCCAGAAAAATGAGAAAAATGTATTAATGAAAGTCTAGCGAAAATCACCAAAGAATTACAGAGTTGTGAAGTTTCAAAGTTTTAATTTGGTGACGCCAAATTCGAGCATAAATTCCATAATTGCTGTTTTTAACGGTTCTAAAAATTGTTTTTTTTTTTTTTTTAATAGAAACATGTATGAAATAATGTTTCTGATATATATTCAAATGCGCACAGGTAACTCATTTTAATTTTCTGAGAAAATGGCAGTTAATGGAATTTATATTACATGACAAATGGAGAGCTGCTCGCATGTTTGACGTCACAAAATTAAAAATCATAACTCTGTTATTTTTTGACGGGATTTACACCGAACTTTCATTAATAATAATTTCTCCTTTTATTAAATTCATTTGACGTCAGGGTGGACTTCCCCATAAAGCATGAATAATCTGCACCATAGGCTACGGCCAGGATTTTGGCCCAAGGGCGTTCATCCGCGGCCAAATCCTGGGTTCAAAATTTTTCCGGTCACGCACCGCCGAAAACTCGCTCAGTGGGGGGGGGGGGGGGTAGTGACGAATTTTTTTTCTCCAAACCCAAGGTCCACAATTTTCCAGGTCACGCCAGCTCCGAAAACTCGCCTCAGCGGAGGGGGGGGGGCTAGTGACGAACAGTTTTTTTCAGATCCAAGAAAATGCAACATTTATTTCAATTTTTCAGGGTTATTTCACATTTTCAAACACTTCCTTTTGACGAAAAAAGGGGGTGTACAGTGAAAAAAGGGGGAGTGATTATAGGGCGAAAGGGGTGTTTGGGGGTGTTAACACCCCCTTTGGCAAAAGGGAGGTGTTTGAACACACCTTAAACACCCCCCCCCCCTCCCCGTGTACAGCGTATGATCTGCACTACCATTGACTACAAGATAAAAAGATATGAAGCAAAATGGACAACATGAACCCATCATTTTATGGAGTATATTAATACGTCAATGGAGTAAACATTAAACCACTTAAAGTTCTTTCCATCGAAGCTGGATTAATATCGCCTTATCAAGGTTTCAAAGGCTTTCATTTCTCATACGAATCACTAAACATTCATTCGCCATAGTCATGTTGTTTGGTATAATCTATAAGTTTGCTAATAGCATGAATTAGTCATAAGGAGAACAAGGGCGCGGTTTTGCTTGATGTAACAAGAACAAAGTTCGCCAGTGACAAAAACAATACAGTCCCAATGATTATGAATCACTTGTGATAAGTGAGCTTAGCGAACTCCTTTCTTTAGCATGATATGCAAGCCCTACTCGATTCTCTGACGAGCGAAGAATTTCTCTTCTTGTGACTAGCATGCGACATTGAAATTTTGTATAGCGAACCCTCCCTTATCCATTACCAGACTACCTTACCCTATGACGAACACTCTAAGAAAAAAAGGGTTCCAAAAAGCCTACCCAGCCTTGTCACAATGGCGGCACCTTTTTGGTGCTCTTGGGCCCTTTTGCATCACAATTTTCTTGAAAAGAGTGCTATCGGGGGGGGGTGTCACTCTCCACACGGCCTGCTACGCACCCGCGTCCAGAAAATGTCGAAAAGGGTCCCTTTTCCAGCCCTCGGGCGTCGTCGACGTCTTTTGGAAATAGGGGTAGTTTTTCCAGCACCATTCGCCGTCAATCGCCACTTAGGGTAGGCTTTTCTCACATGTCACGCCATTAAGGTCGCTAATTTGGTTGTGTAGATCACGCCATTTAGAGGTGCAAATTTGAGTAGATCTAAAAATATCTCCAAATGAACGTTTCTTAATTAGGAAAATTATTTATAAATTATTAGGTGAACCTCTTCGGGTTGTGCAATGTACAATAATGTTTTAGATGAGAAGGACACCTGGGTATGATATCAAATCAGTTGATTTCACTGTTTAAGCCACTTAGGGTATCAAATTAATGGATTCCCTGTTCACGCCGCTCAGGGTATCATAATCGGTGGATTTCATGAATCACGCCACTTAGGGTAGCTTTTCTTATGTGTTACGCCATTTAGGGTTGCAAATTTGGTTATGGAAGTTACGCCGTTTAGGGTGCATTTCTGAGGTTGTTGGACACGGGTGGGTAGCAAACCCTGTGGAGAGTGATCCCCCGGGAGTGCTATGACTACCCTTAGTGGTGCCTATAACTAAGCACCTGATAAAATGGTGCTGTCGCTATTGTAACAAAATGATGCCAAATTGATTTCTTTTTTTCATAGAGTGAACAATGTCGTATAAATTTGAATACCGAAATATCCAACTTGTGGGTGGACCCCCAAAACGTTTTGTTATAGCGGAGTTTTAAAATCCAAATACAGTTTAAATCAATGGTTAAAAAACATAACATTCTTTGCTGTTATGGTTTGTGATAGACATTATGATCTTTCGATGCCCTGAAAGTGGCTTGTTCTGAAGCAGTTTCATTTTTGTTTTAGAAATTACTCAAAATCATAACATAAATATATACCTTCCATGCTCTTTGATAATTCAAACAGTTTTAGAGCAATATGTATACAACTGAGGACAAACACTCTCAACCATTGAAGAAAACGAGGACTTATAGAATCCCCACTTTGCACTAGTGAATTCCAACACAGGTGTGACCTCACTTTGAATATAGCATGGACCTAGAATATAGGATATCACGGAGACAAAACGACTTTTTTTGCCTTTTAGGACCAATCAATAACTTTTAAGGTAAGATAGATGGCAGCTATCACAAAAATTTAAAGCGACAGTGAAGAATAACAGAGACCTCATCAATGCAGAAAAAAATCAGCGTCCTTACAAGTCGCTCTGAATATGTATGCGTGTGTGTGTGTGTGTGTGTGTGTGTGTGTGCCCTTCCCGTCCTCGCGGTGTGTGTGTGTGTGTGTGTTGTGTGTGTGCTGTGTTGTCGTAGCGTGCTGTGGTGTGTGTGTAGTGTGTGTGTGGTGTGTGTGTTGTGTGTGTGTGTGTGTCGTGTGTGTGTGTGTGTGTGTGTGTGTGTGTGTGTGTGTGTGTGTGTGTGTGTGTGTGTGTGTGTGTGTTTTGTGAGTTTTTTCTGTTTGTCTGTAAGTGCGTGTGGTGTGTGTTGGTGTGTTAGTAGGTGCGTGTTTCGGTACGGTAATTGGATGTTCATATACAAAAATATAGGTTTTACAGATCACTTTTTATCAAATATAAATGATTTTGGTGATTGCAACTGTTCCATTCTGTGCTCAGACTAAAACGACATTCATGAATGGAACAACGCCATTTTTGTCCTGATTTACCTTCCATAGTCAAGACAACGGAAAGTGATACGCTGTTTGAATTTGAAGCAGATGCTGACTGCAAAAATATAATGTAAAGCAACTGGAATCCTCATGAGCCCGGTACTTCTGCGTTCGAGCTTTAAACGGGAGCTTTTAAAGTACCCGCGGGACGGCAGCGGCTACCTTCGTCTTGTCGCGTGCGATGCTCGGTAATATCACACCAGCTAGTATCATATCGGAGTCAAAAGGGATTCTCGGTGTAGTCTGAGACAAAGACTCCGACAGTTTGTTGTGTGTATTTTACATCTTGATTTTATAATTGAATTATGTCAATCAGTCTGAGGTGTTGCTCTGTCTGAAGACAGACTGTATAACAATTTTGGGCTAATATCCATTTTTATACTAGAAATGCAAATAAATTTCATCCACCTCGCACCGAACCGTGCACGGCCCATTAATTTGGAACGATACACATGTCACTTAACAGTGAAAAACAATCAAACAGTTTACACACATGTACAAGCAGTATTTATTGACAAATTAAATATTCTCTTAATTGTTAGTGATTTTTCCCTCTGTCCTGTCCGTATCTATAAGTAAGTTGGAATGTTTATCATTATCATTGTATTCAGTAGTAGTAGTAGTAGTAGTAGTAGTAGTAGTAGTAGTAGTAGTAGTAGTAGTAGTAGTAGTAGTAGTAGTAGTAGTAGTAGTAGTAGTAGTAGTAGTAGTAGTAGTAGTAGTAGTAGTAGTAGAGTAGACAGTAGTATCTATTATTATTATTATTATTATTATTATTATTATTATTATTATTATTATTATTATTATTATTATTATTATTATTATTATTATTATTATTATTATTATTATTATTATTATTATTATTATTATTATTATTATTATTATTATTATTATCATTACAAATTGATTGTAACTTGTGGATTATTTTCACCAAGCTTTATTACTTTTATGATTCTCCACTAAATGTGTAATATATTTTTATGATATTTGATAGTGGAAAATAAATTGATAATTATGTACCAGACTCATCGGATTGTCATTGAGAATTTGTATGTTCTTAAGACATAATGATCATGTTTCTCTGACTGATAAACAACCTAAGACAACCACAAGATAATCGCGCACTTGACCGATATTCTTTTGTTAGGAAGGACTACAAATGCATGCTTGACATGTGGCTTCACAGGTACACTTGACATCTTATTTGTAAAACAAAATGTCAAAATGACCTCTTTAGGGAAAACTCGTCCTAATTCTAACAATGTCTCAATGGCTTCGAAGCATGGATTCTTGACAAAATCAAACAACGTGAAGCATTGAATGGATCCACACATCTCCATTCAATTAATCCCAAACTGGAGGTTGGTTCCGGGGGATATAGCTCCCCTTAAAATTATTAGAGGACACAAGACTTATCGGACAGACTTTCACCAGTTAAAAGAGAGGGGAAATAGGGGAGGAAAGGGAAAGAAGGGAAAATATGCAGTACATTGATGCAGAATAAATTTGCTGTTCATCTCTGTATTATCTTGTTGGGTCAAATTTTTTTCTGAGTCATTCAAAATAATAGATCAAGCATTTGATCTTATTTATCATTAATTTGATAATACGGAGATGAACAGCAAATTTATTCTGCATCTTAAATTCTCTCTGCAAACCTTTCATTCATTAATGCAGTACATTGTTGAACGCCCTCTTTCAACAGGGAAACACTATGGCTCGTATTCTCGAAGCAGGTTTAACTTCGACACCATGCTTAAACCTAGGTTTATCTTCAGTTAGACTACATTCACAAAGTGGGTTTAAAGTTAGACTAGTTGTCCAAGTTAAACCCGGGTCTAACTACACCCGGATCTAATTAGACCCGCAGGTTTAACTTTACCTGCTTCGAGTATACGGGCATTTTGTTCTTGGCTTTGAGCTTTAAAACATTGTTTTGTTACTTTGTAATAAATTGATTGCCTATTTTCGATTCCCCCTTACATTTCTGAAGCTACTGTGACGGGTTGTCACTTTATATAGGAGTTGATTATCAGTGTTTCTCTTTTATCCGAATTTGAAGCCGTACAAGATTGACGGTCTTCCACTAGACTTCTATATGAACTTTACTTTATACAGTTCAAAACTGTGGTGCTAAATTTGAAATTCGCATTGTTGCTCGTGATGTTTCTATTATCATTATAAACACCAAGGAGTTAAATTTAACACGCCACTTTTTGCATAGTACAGGTACACGTTCCAAAGACATTTTGTATACTGCTGACGCAGTCTTTGAAACAGACTACGCTCGTAAACAGAGCTACAGCGGTCTATCAATATTTTCTGGAGTAGAAATATCTACAATTGAGAGCTCGTGGTCTGCATGACAATTACCGGTAATCTAAAAACACGCCGACCTAATTTTGGAACAGTGTGGGGCCGCATGAGACGGCCATGTTTGCCCGTCCCTACGGGAGACCTATTGACATTCTAATGCTCTTTTTTTTTCGCCGTCTCATTGCTGTCTTGGCCAACTGCGCTCGTTCATCGTCGTCTGTTGCACTTATTGTTTTGGATTTAAGAAAATGGAGTTAAAAATGAACTGGAAAGATGAAACAGACAAACAGACACACACACGCAAACTTGCACATACACACACACACACACACACACACACACACACACACACACACACACACACACACACACACACACACACACACACACACACACACACACACACACACACACACACACACACTACTATACTACTACACACACACACACACACACACACACACACACACACACACACACACACACACACACACACACACACACACACACACACACACACACACACACACCACCACACACACACACACACAAATAAATGCAGAATCTTTATGTCTTTGTCTTTTTTTAACTTTGTTCTCTATTTGTGCTTGTTTATATTTGTATTCGAGGCATCCCCATTATTAAGCTTTATGGTAGTCTTTGTACTTTTCTGTATACAAGTAATCGTTGATATGTTATTATGTACTTGTTTTTTTTTATTTTCTGCAATTCAATCAATTTTCACGCACGAAAAATTCCTTTTACACTTTCAAATGATAATTAAGTTTATTGCAAACAATGTTATACATGATATACATATATGTGATATCCATGTTATACAAATGATATTCGTAGATTAAATGTATACGATATGATTTAGAATTGATATAATATGAATTATCTTACGTAATTATTAAAGACTCGTACAAAACTAATTGTGTAAAAAAGTTATATGACCAGAAAAGAAAACACACTCAGTGAACATAACAAAGTATATTTAAGGTGCTGAGGGCCGTCGCCATAAATTTGGCTTGAAAAAGACGGACCACCAAAGTAAATAAGTGTTAAATTTGTAATTGTGATACGATTATAGATGGGTCATATGAAAATAAATCTAATTTCGTGGGCCTCAACAACAGAAAGTGTTTGTATCAATGGACAAAATTTTGAATTGTAATTTGTTCTGTTGATTTTGTGATGTTTATTTGAGAAATGCAAAATAAATAACACTCAAACTCAACTTAACGTGTTTAAATGCAAGGTTCACCCTGATGACAAGTTAGTTTTAATAAAAGCTGAAAATGAGAGAAACATATTAATGAAGGTTTGACGAAAATTCATCAAAGAATAATAGAGTTATGGAATTTAAAGTTTTAAATTTGTGACGTCACATGCGAGCAGCTCCTTATATGTCATGTGATATGAATTAAATAAAGTGCCATTTTTTCAAAAATTTGAAAAGATTTTTACCTGTGCATTCAATACATTATCACGAACATTATTTCATACAGGCTTCTATGAAATAAAAAAATACCATTCAATTATTATGAACCATTAAAAGATGACAATTCATGGAATTTAAATTACATGACATATGGGGAGCTGCTCACATGTGACGTCATTAAATTAAAGATTTGAAACTCCATAACTCTATTATTCTTTGGTGAATTTCGCCAAACTTTCATTGATATGTTTCTCTCATATTTCTGCTTTTATTAAAACTGACTTGACGTCAAGGTGAACCTTGCCTTTAAAGGGATCCATGGTTCGAATCCCGTCGTCACATTTGCGTCCATATGGGGCAGGCGCTTTATCACTTAATCCATGTACCTCTTCCCTTCGATGTGGGCATAAAGATTAAAGTCCCGTGTGCAAAACAGGCGTGTTTAGCACTTAAGCATTAGCCTTAGAGTGATCGCCACAAATGTGTGTTTAGAAAATGTACGTTTAGATTATTGACACTTGGTGTTTAGAAATTAAACACCGGTGTTTAGTGAATTGATACATGACGTTTAGCCTCTGAACGTGTTTACACAGTGGTAGCAAGAATGTGTTAAGAGAAAGGCGTTGCAGTGTAAGTGTACATAAATACCTCGGCACGTAAAAGAAAGCAACATATAAATGTCTTGTCTGTCGGGAGTGGAGGGGGGGGGGTGAGGTCAGCTACAGAAACAACACCATGCAGGAGAACAGTGCTACATGGTTAGCTTATATAATGAACACGTAACACATTACCTGACAACTTTCCATTTTTCATGACAATAAACGTGTTTGCGAGAGAAAATTAATTACGTTTATCTTCATGAGATGTAAACTTAGCGCAGCGCACTTGGCTTTAATTCATAACATTTTGTACGTGGTTGCTGTTTCATTTTGCTGTACTTGATGAAAATTTTACACGCACACACACACACACACACACACACACACACACACACACTCACAAACACAGTTGCAAACACACACATACACACACACGCACTCACACAGTTGCAACACACAAACACACCAAAATCCTAGTGAAATGGCACACATACAGTATCACACCACACATACATACACATATTTTATGTTGTATACGTACATAATGTGAGAGCGTATTTTTATGTGTGTTTGTGTATGTGAGTTGATGTGCGTATGTGTGTGTATTTGTGTGTCTATCTATGCATACGTATGTGTTTATGCCTGTATGTCTGTATGTCTGTGTGTTTATGTCATGCCTTTGTGTTTGTGTGTGTGTGTTTGTATGTGTGTATGTGTGTGAGTAGGTGTGTATGTGTGAAGGAGTAGGTGTGCGTCTGTGTGTTTGCGTGTCTGTGCGTGTGTGTGTGTGTGTGTGTGTGTGTGTGTCTGTGTGCTTATGCCATGCCTTTGTGTGATTGTGTTTGTTTGTTTGTGTGATTGTATGTGTGTGTGTATGTGTGTGATGATGATGTGTATGTGTGTGTGTATGTGTGTGTGTGTGTGTGTGTGTGTGTGTGTGTGTGTGTGTACTTACAATGTGTCTGAAACTCACGTGTTTTATCTTGTACATTAATATTGGAGCGTATGTGAGAGCTATTCTTGTTCTAGATGTGCTAGTTTTCAAATTCATGTTAAATTCATAGTTTATACATAGTTAATGTTCCCCTTAATTATCAATCACTGCAAATGTATTTACCCCCAAACCCCGTTTACCCTTTTTATGAACCATAGCGTTGTCAGGGCATTTCAATAATGATTAAATAACAAGAGCGGCAAAGTTATACAACTTCTATAGGCTATAATATATTGCA
This sequence comes from Eucidaris tribuloides, assembly GCA_001188425.1. Taxonomy (NCBI): domain Eukaryota; kingdom Metazoa; phylum Echinodermata; class Echinoidea; order Cidaroida; family Cidaridae; genus Eucidaris; species Eucidaris tribuloides. The sequence goes on from JZLH01S0218849.1 coordinate 14,069, forward strand.
TCCGGTATCGCATACATCGGAACGTGATTATGTAAACGCTGTTACAAAATATTTGCTCATGGACTGTTAAAGAATTGACCTACAACTTGAAACGAACAAATACGTGTTTATTGGACTTCAAACAAGCCTTTATACATGCACCAAAAAAAAAGAAGGAAAGAAAGGAAGGAAGAAAACAGAAAGAAAAGAAATAAAGTTTAAAAAGGGTAAGTGAGAAAGAACGAAAGAACAAAAGAAAGAATAGATAGTAAAGGGGAAAAGAGAGCAACAAATTAAGTCAATTGTTTTTTGTAAATATCATAATTTATTGTTTAAAACACATTACAAAAATACGTGACACAGCAGAAATGTCTAGGCTACTGTTTGCTAGTTTGCAGAACATTACAAGACTTGAAAATGTAAAGACAAAACAACATCCAACATAATTATACCAGACGTACAGAGACGATTTAAATGTAACAACAAAAATTACACAAGCATACAACATCAAACGAGAAAGAAAGTCATAAAATATTTAGAAACTTTATTCCTTTTTATTTCTGTGTGTTCTTCTATGCTTTTTCCCATGTTACAGCCACAATTCAGGTAGCATAAATTCAACTAGCAGATGGTACAGAATGTTGCTTACTACGTCACATGACAATTTATCCAGCAACCAATCAGCTTTATGTAGGACACAGGAGTCGAATAAAAACATTAATGTCAAGCGTAAGTATGTCGCGTGATCTTTATTTTTTTACGTTCGGTGGCCCCGCTGCGGAGTCCTTGGCCTAAATATATTAACTGAAGCTATCAATTGGACCGTTGTCTTGATGTTCGTATTTAGCTAATCAGTTTTAATAACATTTATGCACACAAGAGTGACTATGAGTAACCCAGTTCAAGACATGATTGCAATATGGTATAGTTGTCTGCTTGAATGTCGATTACGTCGCCGCCATAAGACTACAAACATAATAGTTCTTCCCGCCCTTTTTGGAACCTTAATATATTGTTATTTCACAAAGCTTGATAAAGACATTGTGTCAGACTTGTATTAAACAATTGGGTTTAATTATACAATTAATATAAACCAATTAAATTGAACTATTATATTTACATTAAAAAAATTATAAATAATTTTCAACATGTTGTATTTTGACGATATATTGTTTGATTAAAAGTAAATGCATAAAATAATTAGCGAAATGAAGTCAAGCTCTACTAAGAAAAATGTATAATAATTTCCTAGGATATTGATTTTTAGAATGACATCAATTTTTCTTTGATTATTTTTTTTTCAACCGATCATATCACAGACTTCAACAGATCTTATATTATCTTATATGTAGTTCATATTTCAGTTCGAATTGAAGGAACTTTGGGTTAACTTTGCAAAAAGCTGATAAACCCCAAATGCAAAACGATTCATTGCTTTGAAGTCCAACCTCACCTCACTGAACAACAACAAGAGGTAATGAGGACCACTGAGCCCCATAATAATATATAAATCTTGTCGGTGAGTTGTGTGTATGTCTGTCTGTCTGTCTGTCTGTGCACGTATATGTGTATGTGCGTATCTGTCCATGGGGATGTGCATGTCCGGTGGGGATTCAAGGGGACCTGCAACAACTCCACCCCTTTGTACACAATATTCGTGTACAAAACATATACCGGGTGGCAGCTTAACATGGGAGGGGGTCAGTCCCCCTTTGGCCTTCATTTTGTAATTGCTGGATCCGCCCTTGAATCTATAGGCCTATGTATGGTAATGTTTATTATTGTTTGCCACATTATCCCACCAAGCACATATCGGTGACTTTACCCCTTTGTACACAATTCGTGTACAAAACATATACCGGGTGGCAGCTTAACATGGGGAGGGGGTCAGTCCCCCTTTGGCCTTCATTTTGTAATTGCTGGATCCGCCCTTGAATTTATAGGCCTATGTATGGTAATGTTTATTATTGTTTGCCACATTATCCCACCAAGCACATATCGGTGACTTTAGAGTCAACCAATATTTTTTTTCACATAGGTTAATCTACACCCCATACCCTTTTGCTCAAGTTCTGGTTTCAGCCCAATTCCGATCCACTACGCGTAATCACCATGCAGTCACAGCCCAATTCTTCGCACTGTTTTTGTGATTTAACTTATTTCCCTCATAAATGCTCCGACCCAGATACCACTACGCAAACCCAGACAATATTGGAACAAAAATAGCTCGTCGGAAAAGGAGAAGAAGAAAAAAAGAACTGAATGAGGAAAACATACCACACCGTCAAGGCCAGAACAAACGCTCAGGTATAACACCATCCGTCATTAGCGATAATGAGATTGCCCTATATGACGCATAATTAATTAATCAAATAGGTTAACGAGCGAGAAGGCCGCAGCATGCTTATACCGAGTTGCCAGAAAAGAAATGACACGTACGGGGTAAACAGTTCGCGATTCTTAAGACTGCGTATATTCGTCATGCATGTGCCTATCAGAAGGACGTTAGCAGTATTAACTTTGCATGGCCTTCTCGCCCTTCTGCCCGATGAGGATTGCAATCATTCTTAGATTCACATTTTTTACTTATTATTGTTTGCAATTTTCTTTTATTTTTTACTCATAAAATACCTTGCGCCCATTTTACAGATTTTGAAAACCTTTTCTGTGTACATGTTTGTTTAATTGAAAATGAAAATGCATTTTTAAATTATATTGACATTTTAATTGATTGCTTTAATATCGATTGTTGAATAATAGATTGATGATTGATTGATTGATTGATTGATTGATTGATTGATTGATTGATTGATTGATTGATTGATTGATTGATTGATTGATTGATTGATTGATAAATTGATTGATTGATAAATTGATGGTTTGGTTGGACGTTTGTTTGTTTGGTTGGTTGGTTGATTGACTGAATGATTGATTGATTGATTGATTGATTGATTGATTGATTGATTGATTGATTGATTGATTGATTGATTGATTGATTGGTTGATTGGTTAGTTGGTTGGTTGGTTGGCTAGTTGGTTGGTTGGTTGGTTGGTTGGTTATTAACTATCATTTAATTGTTCGGTTTGTTTTGGTTATTTACGGAGAGCTTTCCTAATTTATTGACATTGATTGACATGTCCAATCTAAACATCTGTATTTCAATTATGTGAAACCCAAACTTTCATTCTTTTCCTTCAAACAATTCATAAAATTTACACAAATCATATTTATTGATGGAAAGAACAATTTGTACCCAACTGAAAATAAGTAGGATCAACCAGCTACCATGTTTATAAAATCTAATGCAAGTCAAGGTTACTCTGTTCAAATAATAAAATGTCATACCACATTTGAGAAATACATAAAATGTTTCCATAATCCCATCACTGTCCCCACCCACCCATTTCCTTTCTCTTTCTCTGCCCTCCGCGTGTGAGTCCACGTCTTCGCTCGACATCAATAAACTATTCATTATGGAATAGCTCTCTCTCAAAATTAGGTCAGGTAATGAGTTTGTGTAAATTAGACAGACGGCCCGACTGCCTCGGGTCTGACCTCGATGCTCCCATTTCTAGAACCTCAGTTGGTCGGTTCTGGGTCGACACAAATCGTCGCAAATAATGCTTTATGACATTTTGGTCATTTTATGGAACGGGGGCTGATTGAGATCAATAATGTGTAAGTGTATGTGTGTGTGGCGGGTGTGTGTGTGTGTGTGTGTGTGTGTGTGTGTGTGTGTGTGTGTGTGTGTGTGTGTGTGTGTGTGGTGTGTGTGTGTGTGTGTGTGTGTGTGTGTGTGTGTGTGTGTGTGTGTGTGTGTGTGTGTGTGTGTGTGTGTGTGTGTGTGTGTGGTGTGGTGTGTGTGTGTGTGTGTGTGTGTGTGTGTGTGTGTGTGTGTGTGTGTGTGTGTGTGCGTGTGTGTGTGTGTGCGTGTGTGTGTGTGTGTGTGTTGTAATGTGTGTGTGACTGTGGATGTATGTGTGTGTGTGTGTGTGTGTTTGTGTTTTGTGTAGTATGTGTGTGTGTTTTTTATGTATGTTTGTCTGTGTGTATGTGTGCGTGTGTGTATGTGTACGTGATTGTGTATGTGTATGTTTGTGTATGTGTGTGTGTGTATTTGGGTATTCGTCTGTCAGTCTTTCTGTCTGTCTGCCTGTGTGTACAGACATCCGCAAACAGAAGGCATATTGAACATGAAATGATGGAGTATTGGTACTCAGAACTGTATTTAGTCTAGGGGCTATAGTTTTAAAATTCTCGTAAAAAAATATGGTGTTTTTGACTCTTATAATCCTCTTTTTTTTTATTAATAATCATTATCCATGTATATACAATACTTTTTCTAAGAATCATGGCAACTTTTAAAAGAGTTTTATTTTTATCTGTATTTGAAAATTGGCCAACTTCAGGGTTCTTTCATGTTTTCTTTATAAGAATTCCAGAATTTTGGGAGTGTAAAGTAGATAATCTACTCGTAAAGACGCAAACGGGAGATATTGAGATGAATTACCAATGTTTGTATAATGTAAGCTGTAAATTGTGTAAGTCTATTATGATGTTTTTGTCGTGAGTTATGGTTCATGTGTTAACAAGGTGTTGTTCAACTATGTATTGATTAAATTACGTGAAAAAAAGTGGAATTCAATCAATGTTAGAGAAGTATGAATGAAATATTTTGACATGTCTTTGTTTATCTTTACTTATGTTATTACACTTTCTTTGAAATGACCTCTTTTCTTCCAGATATCAAGTACGTCATTAATAAATAACCTTTCCGGTTTGTTTATATATTGTCTTTATGTATCAAGTCATTGATTGAAAAATAGGCGAATGTAGGGAAGTGATCTGAAATATCTGATAAGTATATGATTCCAGATTGGGACTCGAGGGTGAACTTTGCCTTGCCTTGCGTTGCCTTCAATCTATTTCGCTTCACTGCATGAGGAAGGCCTCTTCACCAATTCTCCATTTTCACCCTATCCTGTGCGGTCCTCTGCCAAGCAATGCCACAATGTGCTGTTAGGTCATCCCTCCATCTCCTATTCTGCCCCCCCCTTCTTCTTGTGTAGTTTCTTGGTGTCTTGTCTGTTACTATGTTTGTCCACCTGTTGTCACACCTCCTGGCTAGGTGTCCTGTCCACCTCCATTTCTTTGATTTTATTGGTGAAATACTGTAATAACTTTAGTAAACTTTAGTATACAAATAAATTCATCGGTCAAAAGAAGAGGTTTCTAATAATGTGATAATGGAGTCAGCCTATAAGCTGCTTAATACAAAACAGTATATAAATTGATAATTATTGAAAATCATTCTTGGGAAAAACTAAACATTGCTACTTACTAAATCAATAGTATGTAACGCGTAATTTCATAGTTTCAGTGATCAATATGACAATCATACATTTAGTCAAAATCGGCCAAAATACTGGCCGATATGACTACTGGTTTGGTCGGACACTTTTCTACCGATATATCGAACACACTTTGAAACCTTATCACGCAAGAAGATGAGAACCTGCTCGTGCAGAAGCAGAAAAACATTCAAATAACACTTTTTAAAAACAATTCCCTCAAGTATTGCATCAATATTAATAAGATTTCTGACGTGTGAGGTGTATTTTTGGTCTTAAGCCCATCGTAAGGATGAAAATGTTGAAAGTGTGACGTGTGTAAAGGTGTCAGTGATTTGACCCGAACCGATATGGATTGGACAACACTGAGCAAAGCAGCAAGTTTCGACAATTTCAATTTCAA
>JZLH01S0218872.1:0-13360 GCA_001188425.1 Eucidaris tribuloides
ACTACTACTACACTTACTTACCAGTTATTGTCTATATTGCTCCTATCTACTACTACTACTACTTACTACTGCTTGCCCTTTACTACTAACTACTTACGTTACTGACTACTACTTACTACTACTACTATACTACTACACTACTTACCACCACTATACATATTCCTACTACTATGTACTACTTCTACATACTACGACATACGACTACGACTACGACTTACTTAAGTATTCTTACCACTACCTCTTCCTTACTTCTTTCACTTCTACTTCTACTACTACTTCTAATATTTTCTTAACTTTTACTACTACTAATTACTACTACTTCTACTATACTACGCAACTACTACTTCCCACTACTACTTTACTACGACTACGACGACTACTACTACTACTACTATACGACTCGCTACGCACTCACGCTACTACTATGGACTACTTGCTACTACTACTATTATACTATCTACGACTACTTAACGATACTTACTGCGGACTACGTACTTACGACTACGACGATCTTACTACTATCTCGAGACTACTACTACCCCTACTACTGCTTCAACTACCTACTTCCGCCATACTACGACTACTACGACTTACGACGACTACGACTAGCGAGACTCAAAATAATCAGTAAAGAAATCATAATAGGAAAAAGTCTTAAAAAAATACAGAATACTAACCTACTTACTACTACGACTACCGACCGACTACGACTCGAACTTACTTACTAATACTCAATATTCTGCTGATGCTGCTGATGTTACTTTCTAATTCATAACCCTAACTTCAGGTAACCGACGGAATTGTTCTTGGAGCATCTAACTATCTACATGAATTTTACTTGAAATACGACAAAAGCTACTGATACGCCTTAAATTTACATTTATCTCCGAAGACATAATGTGAATAAAACATGTGGACAATACCCGACCAAGGATTTCCTGAAACCTTTATTATAAGCAATTTAAAAACGGTGTTTGTTATTGCTTTATTGGATTATGGGATATATCACAAAAATTATTGGCGATTTATGACTATCACTTCCTCCGATATTTCACTACTGTTATTAGTGCTACATCGATTTTGCCTTGGCTTTGTTGCTTCTGGCCTTTCTTCTTACTATTCTTAAATGTAATATATTTGTCATTTTCAACGAGACAGAGAAAAAACACATGTGACCCATGCCTTGACGCTTACCAATTAGCCACATTCCGTCCCATGAGTCAGAATTATCACATTCGAGTGTGATGAGAGTCCTTGCTGTTATAGATAGTGAAGATGTAAACTGTGATTGTGTGAACGTTAAAGTCACTATATAAACATGTGGAAGTCCCATTTATATTTATATAAAATGACATAGTCTGTCATCGTCTGAATGGATAATAATTACCCAAACACAAAACTTCATACTGTATGCTATAACTCGTGAATATTACTAGATAAAAAACGGCACATGAATTTTGGTCAGCGCACGAAAATCTGCAATGGCAACAGTCTGTGGCTGAAAACTTGTAACTTAGTTGTCCTCAACGATTTTCACTTTTATAAACACGCATAACGATCGTTGTTGGACAACTGAATTTTTTTCAGGGCTTGCTATTTCAACACATTATCAATAGACACTGCGGTAGCATTAGAAATCGGTCAGCCTCAGATCATTTATAAATCTAGAAACATAGTAACACGATGTTTCACATGCCGCGATGTTGTCAAGCCTACATTTAATTTCTAGAAAATATGTTCGAGATATTTCATAAGATGCCTAAATGTCACCCAGATGAACCAGGGGCCTCTCTTCAGACACATGAAGAGAAGTGTAGGGTGAAGTGATCCCCATTTTACATTTCCTCAATTGTCCATTTCAAATTAGAGACTCGGCTACCAGTTCAGACACGCCGTCGCGATTATCTTATAAAAGAGGTAGAGTCACCCTAAGGTCAGTTTGCGTTTCTTAATAAAAGCAGAAAAATGAGAGAGATCCCATTAATGAATGTTTGCTCGCGAATCCACGGAATAGAATAAACAGACGTTACGCGTCATTTTTAAAATGATTATAAGTTAGTGTGACATCATCATTGCGGAACAGGCCTCGCCATATATGTCATGTAATATATGAATTCCAAAAAGCTGCCGTTCTCTTAGAAATTTGAGAAATGCTTTTTACCTGTGATTCAATATATCATCGGGAACATTATTTCATCGCGGCTTTCTATGGAAAAAAAAAAAATCAAGTCTAAAATGGAAGGATTAAAAATGACATTTTTTATGAATTTATGATTACATGGCGTATGGGAGCTGCTCGCATGTGACCGTTCACAAAATTTGAAACATTGGAAAACTCATAACTCTGTTATCTTTGGTGGATTCTCGCCCAACTTTTCATTAACCCTTTTACACGCTAAAGAGTTCGATTTTGCACATTCGTACAACTTAAATTGAACAATTCGTTAAGTACATTATGTTTTTCTTCATTTTTGGCACATTAGACATTTAAAAAAATAAGAAAAGTTACTATTTTTCACTTCACACAAAAAGAAACTGTTGACAATTCAAAGAAAATTTCAAAGAACGATTGTCATTATTATCGCCCAACATAAATTCAGCGTTGTAAGAAGAGTTAATATGTTTCTCTCACTGTTTTCTGTTTTTTTTAAACCAACTTGACGTCAGGGTGAAACATACCTTTAAGGGCGGGCGTCTCTTCTTGCCATTCGAAAAATCACATTAACGGTACTGGTATGTAAAGAGAAAAATAGTACCTATCTGAGAACGCGTTTTTAGCAAGTATATGGGAGCCCCTATAACTCAGTTTTTGGGAGAAATATGTGACTTAAGACTCGATTTGAATTATCATGACAACGAACCCTTAGCATAGAAAACTAACAAGCTCGATAGATAGTGTTGTTGGTGGTGGTGGTGGGGGGGGGGCGGTCATTTTTTTCAAAATTCGAGTAATAACTGATCTTCAGATTTGACAGACATGTCCTTCATAATAGCTTGAGGACCATGAGTGACCTTTTCGTGATGCGGAGCGAGGGCTGCCAATGAGATTTATTCCCCTGCCTTTAAAGGTAGGTACCATCATATTTAGTTTGAATGGTAAATGAAAACATAACATACATGTTTATAGAGTCGTTAACTTACTCAATGCGCGTTGTTATGGTCTTCAAGCTTTTCGGCTCGATGCGTCTCAGTTACACAAATGGGCGCCTATAACATACGCACTACAACGGACACAACACACAAGCACAAATAGCAGCACCCTCACACACAGACATACACACATTACATGTTAGAGCGACGTCGTAAGGGATTCTGATTTTTTTCTATATTTTCTTGAGGTCTTGGTTATTTCGTCATTGCAACTGTAAATTTTTGTGATATCTGCCATTACTTAAAGGCATTAATAACACTGTTTTCAGTTTTTAAAAAAATCTGAGCCTAACATGATTCCCCATTCTACCGGTGTCTCTGATAACGTTCTAAAAATGAAGTTCGCTAAAAAAGTTGGAGTTTTAAACCGTCATTCATTGCCTTATTAAAAACGTAAAAATCCTGAGCGACCATTCCCATTTTCCTCCGGATAGACTGCTATGTAGCAAAATTTCTTATCAGCTGAGAATAATTCATGTGCGATTTGATCTGTACATATTTACGATGTGACAGCATCAAACTCTTTAAAGTTTTTGTGTTCTAGGGTGTTTATAATGTCTATCCCAAACACGTACCCAGATATGTCATTATAGCCAAGTTATTGACCATTTTTAATGTAGGCTTCCACAACTTTTATATATATTGTCTTTAAATATTTGATTGACCCTAAAAGCACAAAGCCTGTTTGTCTCTGTTGATATATTTATGTTAAAAGTTGAGTCACACCTGTAGTTGGAATTCACTAGTGCTCACAAGTCGGGGACGCTCTATTGTCCTCATTTCTTCTTCATTTGTCTGAGTGTGTTGATCCTTCAGTTGGTATACCACAATCCCCCCCCTATTACTCTAAAACCTGTTATATTTCACAAACTGTTCTGGTCTTTGAGAATAAATGGCTGATACACACAAAATTAGCGAGAGCTTTGCTCCAACATTTCGTGTGGTACACCTTTACATGTTCTTAAACCTCACTTCCAAGATTTCTCCTATTTCATTTTCATTCTTATTTTATATTTTCGTAGTGTGGTGTGGGGCGTGGGGGGCGGGGGGGCATTGACCAGACCTTGCTCAACACCTTCAAGGGATCTTTACTTCGAGGACGTCCTCGCTTGTCATGGAGTTACACGCGATCATAGGCTAATGTAAATGTGTGTGTCTCTCGGAAGTCAGCCTTTTTAAACGCACATCACACACACACACACACACACACAATACGGACGCGCCAAATCAAGGAAGAAGCTTCCTACACTCTGTCAACCCGAACTGAATGCCCCGACAGGGTTGGCCAGATAGAGCCTATGGGAGGAGAGGCGCAGACAGCCAATGCGTTCCATGATAAGTTTTACCATCATATCCTACTACATGAGAACTTTTACCCCCAGGACACAAGCAAGACCTGGCGTGACATGGAAGTCCCTCCACAACGGTTCGCACAGAGAGGGGTCGGGTAGCAAGAGTTAACATGAGAGAAGTGGGGATATAGCAGTAGATTTGAACAACATAAGACCTGGCGATTGTGCGCATCGCAAACAAGAAACACTCTAACGCCAATTTAGTTTTTAGGTGATTTATTGTTATTTGAAAGCTTTAGTCGCCAAAGTTTCATAACCCTGCGAATAATAGATTTCTGACATGTCTGGTATTTTTTTTACAGATTATTTATGAAAAATCTCGTGGGAACACCCCAAAATCTTTACATGTATAGCCATCTAAGGCGTTTAAAAGGGATTTAAGGTTTACATTGTAGTTATACCTCATCTGAAAGAGCTAGGACTCGGGCTCTTTCAGATGAGGTATAAACTCATATTAACTTTTTGTCTTTGTCTTTGTTTTTCGTTCTTATTATTTGAAAAAATTGCTCGGGGGGGGACCCCGACATTTTTGACCATTATTTTACATTATATGCTCCAAAGGGTTTAAAAATGTTATATGAGTAACACTTCATCTTGAAAAGAGCTGCGGTCTGCTCTTTCAAGATGAGCGTATAACACATGTAACCTTCAAAGCCTTTTTACCCTTTAGATGCTATAATGTAAAATTTTGGGCGTAGTTCCTCACGGAATTTTTCTATTAATTAATAAAAAAAACTAAAGACATTACAGGAATCTATTATTGGCAGGCGGTTTCTATGACATTTGGCGGCATAAAGCTTTCAAATAACAAAAATCCCCGAAAAACTAGACTTTGCGCTTTAATGCCCAAATCTCGGCTGGAACGTGTAGTCACTATGATTTCTAATGGCTGCAAATTTAGAAGGCCTGCGGTTGTTGCCAAGTCGTGGCAAATATCTAATTATGTCTAGTATATTTTTTGCATCACCTATCATTCTCATTGGACCTTACCCAGGTGGGGGCCTGGTGGCCTTCATGTTAGCCTCCTGTGATAGAGACCGACTGTGCGTGTTCCTTGGACGTATGTCGGGGAAACGGCAGCGGCAAGAGGTTTACCGCTGGTGCGGGCTTACCAGGGTGGCAGTGGATTTGTGATGGCATGGTGCAAGTTTACTTTCTGACTTTCTTATTTTTTTGTTTTTTTCTACTAGTTATCGTATCACTACGGTATGATATATTTTTTTGGATTTGTGTAGATGACGGACAGCAAGACGGATACACGGCGCACACACACACGCGCGCGCGCGCTCGCAACGCACCACCACACACGGACACACAAACACACAACAACAGACACACGAACGCACATGGCATCACACACACACAACATCTACACACACACACACACACATACACACACACACACACACACACACACCATCATACATACCACACAACACACACACGCACACGCACATACACACACACACATCACACACGCAAATACAATACACACACACACACAACACACACACACACACACAGCACACACACAACACACACACACACACGAAACGCTTATATTGTGTTTACGTGCTCTGTGGTCTGTTGTCTCCGTACAATGACAAGTCGTGTGTTATAGATGCTTCATCTTCAATTTTTAACTGCGAATTACTTATGGAGTGACACTTAACGCAGCGCACGTATTTGCTCGCAGCCATGTGCAGAGTTAATTTCCAAAAAGTGTGACTTAGTCAAAATTGCCATTTGATGTCACTGTTATTGTCGTATGCATCATGCGTTATCTTAGTATATACGTCCTTCTTCATTTACGTCAGCTGCTATATTTCAACCCCTTATTTACTTTATGAAGAACCCAATTTCAAAAGGTGTTGAGTAATCAAACGCTTAATAAGAGACTTTCATTTGACTACATTTCTTATTTGAATGACTTTTATCCCGAAGAAGAAAATTAAAGAGATAAATATATAACAACAAACACAATAAAAATAATATGGAGTATATACTGGCGTTGAAACCATTCTTTTCTCTGCAACTACGATAACAAGAGTTGTTCAGAGGTTGCTCAATCAGCATTATTTTGAAGATTTATGGTTTTTCATACTCACACATCAAATGAAGGATATAATACTATTTTGCTGATAAACAAATATAAATGATATCAAAGTAAAACGAGATACAAATATTTTAACTATGTGTAGTTGTACAATCCAGGCTTTATGGGTTGTTAAGGTTCCTGTCACTACCTCAACAAAATTCTTCCCATTTTCGATGAGGAATGTATTTATTTGCTTATGCATATACGTGTGTGAAATCGTAATAATTATGTCCATGGGTCATGGGTCATGTTTACAAAATGTGTATGCAGCTGAGGCCCGTGTAAGTGCATATAATAATAGGCCTAGGCCTATGTCACAATATTTGGTATGTTATACTAATATGTTATAAAGTATATTATGTTAATGTTATAGATTATTATATTTATAATAAATTTTGATTGTAAAATGAGGTAAGTCTATTTGGCAGCTTTGGAGAAAATGCATTTCTTTGCCCAAGTTTATACACGCACCTAAAGGAAAATAAAAGTAAAACCCGAGATAATTCTCACTTCCCATAATTTGGCTTCAACCGTTATACTATCGCTACACAAGTAAATGGTTATCTTTTAGTTATTAAGTATATTTTTGTGGACAATAAATTTAGGTCGATTGCAACAAAGCTCTTATAGTGTGTGTGTGTGTGTGTGTGTGTGTGTGTGTGTGTGTGTGTGTGTGTGTGTGTGTGTGTGTGTGTAATCGCCTTCAACACAGGGACGTAATATGGCACTCCAGCTATCAGATTGGGGAACGTTGTACGGAACAACGGGAAACGCGTCCCCCCCTTCAAATGGCCATGAAATAAAACGAAGATGGCGCTGAAAGCGCACTTATGAAAATGGCCAAAAATTTGTGTAGCAACCCAACGTCCCCGGTTACTGGTGAAATATCATACACATACACAAACGTCCCCGATTGCATCTTGTACACGGGAGTGTGTGTCCTCGATTGCATGTTGTATACGGAGTGTGTGTGTGTGTGTTTTTTTACTGTCTCCGTTTGGCGGCAGTTACACGTATAGGTGTGTTTGTGTGTATGTATGTGTGTGTGTGTGTGTGTTTGTGGGTGTATGTGTTTAAATTATTATTTAATTATTTCATTATTTGTTCATTATAGCACTATATATTTTAAAAACATCTCTATCTATAAATAGAGATGCTTTTGAAATGTAAATAGTGCTATAATGGGCAAAAATCATTAATTTAGCATTTACGTTGAACTGCTTGATAGAAATAGGGTCTTTCTGTGCACATTGGTGCGAGCGATACGTTACTTATTGTGATATCATGGTAGTATGAAGGATTCCTGATCTCCATGGTAACACGGACTACAATCTTGAGGGACTGTTTTTCCTCCTTTATGTTCCATCCGAACGTCAACAACATCGCTAGATGCCCCGCTTTTCTCCGCTTTTCTTTATCTATCTGCCCTTTGATTTTTTACAAGTAAGCTCAGATATCATCAAAGCAGATATAATGATACCACGTGATATGTTTATATGTTAATAGGCCTATCTACTATGCATTAAAAGCAGATATAGCACGAGCGAGTAAATGCGAGTTGGCTTGGCTATCTAAGCTCACGCTCCGTTCCTTTCCTAATCCATCATGCATTTTAAAGTAACTAGCGAAAGTCGTCCAGGGTTTATCGACCTGCTAGGATCGATCACGCCTATAACGTTTCCCTCGTTCCCTTGATGCGGATCAGGATTGCCAATTTGGTTTTTTTACTCGTCAAAATGTACACCAAAAAAAAAATGCAATTTTTTTCCATTTCGTTTGGTGGGCAAAAATTGAAATGTCCTCCAAATGGCTGATTAATTTTCTTGTGCCCTCATGTTTTTTTTTATTAAACATTTCACTGGCCGAATGATGTAATATTTCATACTTATTGTACAATTACAAATAATGCAGTTATATATCATTTGAAATATCATGTATTTGAAATATTATAAAATATCCACTGCATATTTGGTAATCGCCCATTACTCTCATTGGCTGTGGGGCCCGGCGGCCTCAAATGTTAGACCTCCTGTGAGTTGTGTGCTGACTGGGTGTGTCCCTAAAATTGTCCGTGCATGGAGCAGCGGGAGGCTGCCAAGCCTCACCCACATGGAGCTAGGAGTTGTGATTGGTGGTACTTAAAGAGAATACACAGTACTGGTTGATTACTTGCAGAACAACAACATTTTAATATCAACTGCTTTCAAATCTTCTGTGATTCTAAAAATGTCACTATAGTACAGGAGGGAGTAGTTGAAAACGACAGAACACTTCGTTTTGAACATATCTGTTACACAAATCCCACTGCTGACAAAGTACTAACACAGAAATCTATATGTTGGACTATGTTAATTGTTGCCATACACACTGCAGCAACGGAGCCTACTCCGTCGGGTACTCAAACTGCCAATTCCTCAACTTTTTAATGCATATGAAGTGAAATAGTCCCACATTATAATGCAAATGTAATTTACTCTCAGCTGGAAAATATGGAAATGTGAAATTTAGATGAAAGATTTTCCATCATCAACCAGTACTGTGTGTTCTCTTTAAACTGTCTAAGTACTCTTTGTTTGCCGAAATGAGTCTTTTATTGTATTCATAATGAATAATTGTAATGCGCATGAATACATTTACATAGACTTTGCGAAATATAAAGTATGAAGTACTTGTTTATCATTGTTCGTGCCGTGGGTCAAATACAACCCAGTAAGTGTTAAATTTAAAAATGACACCATCTTGGAGTTTTAACTTTTCGAGTGAAACGTCTTAACCCGTTGGAGACGATTTGATTTCGCTTTAACAAGCATTTCCCATAGACCTCGTGACGAGATATCTCGTCACTCGTCTTCAACGGGAAATTCGGACCCACAATTTCCGAGTCGAACATTCCGAGTCACTTTCCCGAGTCAATATAATAATTACATTTGGAACTGACTGCGAACACTGTCATTCAAGCACCCGTGAAACAAGCGACACAGATCCGAGTCGGAGTCATTAGAAAAGTGGTCATAAAGACACAAATTGTGGTGGCTCATGGAAGTATAGTCACAATATTGACGAGATGAATTTGGCTCTTCCCATGGTCACGGTCATATCAATTTCTAAGCGATCTTTTACTTTCTTCATGTCTATAGTTTTGCAACACAATGGTAAACTGGAACTAGAACCGTCGTTTTTGGCACACATTTTGCCATTGTAACAAATCTACAAGCTTTATATACTATTGAAACGAGATTTATGATGTTCAAGGGTTTCTCTTTAAGGTTAGATCAAAATATTTGACCGAAGTTAATGTTATGACAAGGGGAATTGAGTCTAAAGACTTCATTTTTGGTAAAAAAATCTCGTGGAAGATCCCCGTTTTTCTCATTTTTCCTACTTTGCCGCTTCATAAAATGAAAGTGCGCCATCTATGAATATATCAAAGATGAGTATGTGTAGCGGGAAGTCTGAGGATTCTAAAAATGTAAAAATCAAATTTATTGGCTAGAAGAAGGCCCGCGAAATTGGCAAAAACCAATCACAGACATCATTTTCTCTCAGTATTCTGACTTTCACAGCTGGCTAGAAATCAACGGAATCTTTATTATTATGCGTTCGAGTGTGAATGTAAATAAATGACCTGTTCCTACACAGCGCGGCGTGAGAGCAGTAGTGCATGACCTGTACGAATAACCTCGTATTTCTCTGCCCAAAAGAGTAGCGTTTTTTGTGCTAAACAAATTGATATGAAAGTCATTTTAAATAAAACTACACATCCCATACTGCTCACAGGTATCTGTAATGCAGATTAAGTGGTCCATTAAAGGAAACGAATGCCTATACTTGGATGCCAACAAAGTATTTCTAGAGATGAGAGCCCCTTGGCTTGTCTACCAATCCATGGCTCTTAAAGTGATAGGCTAACATTGTGGAGCTTCAATTAAAAAAAAATGTCAAACTTTGATATCTGAGCAGACTGAGCTACATAGTAGTGTTCAACTAAACAAATAAACACTCTAGATACAAAAGTTTGGAGAGTTATGTTACCAATGGCAAGGTATGCAAGAACAAACAATTTCTACTCGGGTGGATGATAAAATAACCTAGATCTGCACACAGTAAGTTAATGGGAGGAAATGGGCAGGTGAATCCGTTCAATTTGAACTGTTAAATGTTTGTAGATTTTCACTTTTTTTTAAAGCACTAAATCATTATTTTGAAATACAATTTTTTCAGGGCTTCATTTTTAGACCTTATCAAAGACTTGGAGGATTATGTAGCTTACATTTTTTTTTACTGTGGTAAATGTTAGCCAGTGGCTTTAAAAGTCGAATGATAACACCCAAGTTTGGTCGATGAATACTTTTGTGTTATACTGTATTCTGCTCCCCAAAATACGCAACTTCTGAGTAGTATTTGACCTTTGCGATGCATTTATGAATGTCCCTTTTGACAAAAAAAAATCATGAAATGCCAAGCATTATTTCATGTTTCAGAAAAAGGTTATCCAGTGCATATTGAGAGTTATATCACTACTAAATAAAATTTCCACAGTAATAAGTAATAATCATTCTGGGATGGACCCATTCGGCTGCTAGTCTAAATCAAGTATACAATTATGCAAAAGAAAAAAAAAATGTGTAAATAACTCGACTTACCAAATGGTTAAAAAGAAAAAAAAATGTAACACAAAGTGTTTTATTATTTTAGACATATTCATGCTTGAAGACATGACATCGACACCCAGCGTCTGCATGGGACTATTTTCTAATGTCATCGGCAATCGGGGAATATTAACTTATCCTACAATTGCATAATCAATTAGAAAACCTAGCAAGCAGATATCAACAACAACATCAAGCTCTCTCATTCATGACATGCAAGCCTGCCCACGTGATGTGTAAATTCTATCCCCAGAGGAAGTTATGGCTAAATGTTTATTAGAATCTTCAATATTTAACTAAATCTATTAAGCTGTGTGTGTGTGTGTGTGTGTGAGTGTGTGTGTGTGTGTATGGTTTGTTTTTGTTTTTAGGAGGGGTGCAGGTACAAAACGTGCAAAAAGTTACCTAACCGTTTCAATTTGTTGAGAAGTGGATTGGCAAAGAACAGGATTATAATATTTAACCATTGGTAATTGTGTAGATCTCATACGTTCTAAAGACAAAAAAATACACACATTAGTTTTTCACAGTACACAGGATATAACATTACACATAAGTACCCACACACACACGCACGCACGCACACACACACACACACACACACACACACATACACACACACACACACACACACACACACACACACACACACACACACACACACACACACACACACACACACACACACACACACACACACACACACACACACACACACACACACACACACACACACACACACACACACACACACACACACACACACACACACACACACACACACACACACACACACACACACACACACACACACACACACAGATTAACAAACACACACATGTACAGCACACCCGAACAAACACAAACCTACAAATATATTAAGAGTGAATAAGAGGGGAATATGGTTTCCAATTCAATTTCCCACACATTCATTTGAAAGAAATGGACCCCAAAAGCATTAACATTTAAAGCACAAAATATGTAGAAAACTGCTGTTCCATTCATTTTGATTTAGGTGATAGTATCCGGTCTGCCTGGCCGAGGGGTTAAAACATTACATGTCTTTTCATCAAGCAAAGACCTGGAGCGACTCTCAGCGATTTTTATTTTCACTGCAATACCGTTTTTCTGCTTCAATCTTTTTGCTATATCTTATATATCCCTTTAACTGGGTATTGTGTCCAATAAATAAAACCACTAGTGTGTTCTGTATATATTTTAACAAGTTTTCATGGATAGGCCCACACAATGTCGTTAGTTACATCCCAGTTAATCGAAGATCCGCAAGAGAAACCCCGTATCGTTGGCCAAATAACCGCCATACTTTAGATGACGGCACTCTGACAATGACGAATATATTATTATTTTTTTTATTGGCAACTTTTTGTGATGGAAAGTTCCAGCTGTTTCAAAAACTATCTCGATACAACACCCCTCCCTTTCTTGCATTCTTTCTTTTCTCTGCTCTCGTCTAAATAACCAGATTGTTCAACAGAACGATGTACAAGTAATCTGTTCTGACGGTCATTTAATTGTCATAGTGCAGGAGTTTCAAAAGTCTTGGCCTCCGACGATTCTTCGGGAATTTCCAGTATTTCGTCTCTCCCAAATTGAACAACAGATCTCGCCACCTCCTCATCTCGTGTGACTCGAATGTATCAATATAATGGTGAGACTAACACATCGTGGGTTGAAACCTTGAGAAGGGTCTATTTTTCATATCGGTATATAATTTGCTCCATTTATGTTTTACAGGTATGGTAGCGAGACTTCCAATAACGGTGGCCAGAAACAAAACGACAACCAGAAGGCGGACGAGCCTAAAAGGGTGGTAAAGGTCGTACGGGTCATTCGGAGGGTTGTCCAGAAGGTCGTAACGTCCGATTCTCTGCACTTCAACACGAAGGATGTCCTAAAATTCTACAAACAGGCATCGAAACTACGGCCGACCAACACAAGCACTGAAAATGGGTGAGAACTCATCATTTTGATGATTTAGGTATAGGCGTGTTCCTTTTCCCCTCCATTACTGCTTTTGATGTTGCAATTCATGTAACGTTTTTGACAAAATATATTTTTAAAGCTGTCAATAATGTTGCAACATTTACAAG
>JZLH01S0218906.1:38217-40717 GCA_001188425.1 Eucidaris tribuloides
ATATGAATAAAATAAACCAATAGTGCTCAGTGGAATTACAAAATAGCCGAGAAATACACACAGTAAGTCTATGCAGAAGTGGCAGGTAAAATCAACTTGGGTGTTTGTACATGTAATCTTCACTTTTTTAAAGCACTAAATAATCTTGTGAAATTACAGTTTTTTCAGGGCTTCATTTCAGACCTCTCAAAGACACTTAAAAACATGAACAATGCGAGGATAAGAATCTACGAAGCTCACATTTATCAAAACTCTGCGTCATTGTTAACCTGTGGGCTTCAAGCATCATACTTAAGTTGTGATATACTGGAAGAACTGCTTCCAACTTAACAGTTTAGCATTTAAATGAGATTAATCTTCTGAATATTATGCAGTTCTAGTTGACAGATAGGAAGTATTATGGAGAAGGCAACTGCCAAGAATTTACCAATAAACTAGGTAAGTATGGATATTTACATCAACGCAATGCAATAATTAAATGATAAATGCCACGCTCGTCTGTTCAGAAAGCTAGTGCTAACTGAAATCATTAAAGCTCATTTCCAATATGCTGCACAGCATA
The DNA here is from genome assembly GCA_001188425.1 of Eucidaris tribuloides. Classification (NCBI taxonomy): domain Eukaryota; kingdom Metazoa; phylum Echinodermata; class Echinoidea; order Cidaroida; family Cidaridae; genus Eucidaris; species Eucidaris tribuloides. The sequence goes on from JZLH01S0218906.1 coordinate 38,780, forward strand.
GCGTCTAGAATCTAGTGAGGCTCATCTATGATCGACCTGACATATTGCTTGGTTGGGTTGCAAGAAAAGAAGTGACTTTAAAGTCTTGCAAAATACAAAAATGATTTCCACGCGCAGCTTCACTTCACTGAACAACAGTACGCTTCATCATGTACAAAGATAATGTTAGAAACTAAATCATCATAATTTATGTTACTTAGATCTATTTTAGATGGTTCTATATTGTCTGATTATACCAAGATTGTGATTTACAAGTTACATGAATGTAGACACCGAGAGTAGACTCAAAAAAGAATTGTAGGGCGCTAGTGCATTAAACGTATCCTCACACATGGGGATAGCTCCATACTTTTGTTTACAACAGTAATGTGTATTGTGATGGAATAACCGCACACGCGCGTGAAGTCGCAACCTAAAACTAATACCCCTACCCACCACACCCTAACCCTAAACGCCTAATTTCATGAAAATTATTAATTTATGCAGTTAAACATTGAATGATTTGTGCTACCACTACATGAATCATTATATGTGGACTACATGGATTGTATAATGCACTAGACTAGGCGCCGAATTGGTAGTTTACTCTCTGTACGAACTCCACTTTCTTACAATGCGTCCAGCAGTGAAGTATTCATCACAGCACACTGTACTATTTTTTACTGCACTATTATTGATCTATAAGTTCAATGCGCTGGCGCCACACTCGCAAACAATGGGCAAACAACAAACGCAAAGTTACAAATGTCTTAATTAATTCACAGTCCACATCTGAGATGTGCGCAAACAGATTATCGAATGATTGATATCTCACTGAATTAAAGACGTGCAGACTTGTCAGTGGAGGTCTTGAATTACGCCAAAAGCAAAACTATGAATAACAGCAAAATAACAATCGAGGATAAGTAAAACCAACTTTCCGTAGAGAGAGTTATTCACCTTCGAATAAGAATACACGACTTAACAATGGTAACACGTGAATGATAGTGTGTTACGTTGTCACGCGTGCAATGCAGGCCTGCGTAGATCAGCCGCAGCTGTCCCGCGTAGCTTCATGATTGTTATGCAACTTCTCTGCTTAACATATTTCGATAGGACCCTGTCGTTCTATTGGTCAATTTCGTCAATTTTCGATAAATCTCGATAGCGCTGGTGGCGGCTGATTGCTAACGCTAGCGAGATTTATCGAGATTCGAAGGTCTGATTGGTCATCTGCCCTGCGCTAACCGGGCAGTCTTATTGATGTTAATAAGATGAAAGATTTTATCCAATGTTGTTTCGAATGTTAATGATTTGGACAAATTAATTTCTACTTCGTTAATTACTGTTTATAGATGTCACAGTCACAGTAGATTGTTCTGAACGTTGATACAACGGCTTGAATGGAAGTTAAATAAAATATTTGTTCATGACAGTATAACTATTATGTCCACTATCATATAAGATAGCAAAGTTTAAAGTGATAGGCTAACATTGTGGAGCTTCAATTTAAAAAATGTCAAACTTTGATATATGAGCTACATAGTAGTGTTCAAATGGACAAATTAACACCCTAAAATATAAAAGTTTGGAAAGTTACACTGCCGATGGCAAGTTATACACGAATAACCTAAGTGTACACACAGTAAGTCTATGGGAAGAAATTGGCAAGTGAATCTGGTCAACTTACGATTTTCACTTTTTTAAAGCACTAAATAATCATTTTGAAATACAATTTTTCAGGGCTTCATTTTTAGACCTAATCAAAGACACTGGTAGCATGGGGAATCATGGGGCTCAGATATTTTTAACTGTGAAAAATGTTAGCCAATACCTTTAACCATTTTAAACCCGTTGTCTCCAAAATTCTTTAATTCCCATAGAGTCAACACATGAAACATCCCGTTCCCGTAGCCAAAGGGTTAAATGGGACTTCCACGATGTAAGGGCCTAGTGCCT
>JZLH01S0218906.1:45717-63496 GCA_001188425.1 Eucidaris tribuloides
CATATTAGTGTTTGAATGGGCAAATAAACACCCTAGAATACAAAAGTTTGGAAATTTATGCTGTCACTGGCAAGATATGAATGAATAAACAATTAGCACACGGGCCGAGCGCAAAATAGCCTAGATCTAAACACTGTAAGTTTATGGGAGGAAATGGGCAGGTGAATCCGGTCAACTTACCATTTTCAATTTTTAAAGCACTACATAATCATTTTCAAATATAATTTTTTCAGTGCTTCATTTTTAGACCTTATCAAAGACACTTAGAGCATGGAGGATTATGTAGCTCATATTTTTTTAAACTGTGGTCAATGTAGCTTGTGGCTTTAAGCGCCAGAGGTAGAAATTCAATTTTTGAGGCAGTGTATCTCTTTTGCAGTAGCGTAGCCAGCTTTTTGCCATTGGGGGGCAAGCACCCGAATGTACCGACAAACTCCCGACGTACCGACATAAGCTGTATATGTTGTGTAATGATAACAGTTTAATGATTTACGAAGATAGTGAATACTAGTAATTGATACACAGGGGCAGGTCTAGTTTTTTGGTAAGGTTTTTTTTTAGCGAATGGTGATGGAAGAAACTTTGCTAATTTCATATGTTTGCGCGCGAAGCGCGTCGAAAATTTTAGAATTGTCCATGTGTGCGCGCAAAGTGCGCCGAAAATTTAAAAAATGTGTTTGTTCGCGCGCGAAGCGCGCCGAAAATTTGAGAATTGTGTATGAAAATTTGAAAATTGCGTATGTTTGATAGTATTTTTATGTTTAGTTTAATGGTTTTGTAGTGTTTTGCGCTGTTTTTCAAACAAATTTTGCAATTGGCTCATTTTGGTTTTCCTGACATCTATTAACATAATAAGACCATACAAATATTTCACTTGGCAGCTCAAGGGGGGTTAAACCCCCTAACCCCACCCCTGTAGATCCGCTACTGATACAAATATAAAATGCTTCTTCTACTAATAATGGTAATGAATGCGCGAGTGAGCGAAGCGAACGAGAGCTTCAGACATCGATAGATTTTCAAGTCAAAGAAAGTTGAATTTCTACAACCGTAACAAAGCCTTCTGATGTTCTGATATTATTGATATCAGCACTCAGCAGTACTTAAAGATTGTGTCAGGGATGTGCAAGTCCATTACTTTCCTTCATTATTCAATACAAACGGTAGTTTAAGTACTTTACAAATGGTGTGTTTGAAAGTCTGAGATCCATACGTTCTATTGAATTTGTTGTTTTATGAGAAAAACTAATAACTGACATGTTAGCAGAATGTTGATTCTTTCTGTTGCAGTGTTCATTTTGCCTCAAATGCCGACATCGCGTTACTGTGGCCACCGTAGCAAGACCAGCGCAGCCCTCTGGATGGCCGTTAACGGCTATCCCCTGCGCGACTTTGGCTTACGGCTGATCGCGGAGCATATTGGAAACGGCACGCATGCACGTTTGAGGATTGGCGGATTATTTGAAATTTGCTTCCGAGCAATTTGAAAAAGGATGAAGTTAACCGTCCAGATTTGTCACCAAAACTCATATTTTACCCAAGTCTCTGTGAGAGGTGGTTTATTTATTTATATAATCTTCAGCATTGGATATGATTTCAGCTCGATTTCATTCATATAGATGTTTTTGACGTGCCAAATACAAATGACACAATCATTAATTTAAAATGAACACAGTAGTATACATCATGCAACAAGTTTTTTTTCAACATGCTTTGGGAAGAACGTGTTTCGAAGTCTATGATGAATAGGGCAACTTGTGTGCAAATAAAGGCAATTTGTCGGCTTTTGATTTGGGCTGGCGAACGAGCAACTGGCGAAGCCGGCAAATAGTTTGCATCCACTTTACATGCGTGCGAGCTTGTGTGCCCAGGTATCATATAGCGTTCTATTCTTCTTTTCCCAAGATGTTTTCCTAAATATATTACGTTGCTGAAATGTTTGAATTCTTCAACAGTTTAATGTTGTAGGCCTCGTAAACATTGTCGGCTACAACATTATGCTTGCGGTCGGTTGATTTGGAACGTTGTCGGGTGTATTACATGACTCAAGTTGACGTTCCAAATGGTCCTCATCACAGTACTCGTGACAAGGCGGTTTGCCTGGTTACCGAAAAAACACCTGACATGAAGGAAATCATTATGCGAGCGAGCGGAGCTGAGCGAGCTGAAAAAAAAGAGATTTTTACATTAAAAAAATGCAATTTCTTTTTAATAATTTTTTTTGTTGGTTTTTGAGGATATTTCGTCGGCTACAAAATTATTTTTTTGTCGACGGCTCCTCCGGTTGCCGCTCCTCATTACCGACGGAGTCCTCGTGTACATACCGACGAAATCGTAGAAAGCCATTATTGGGGGGGGGGGCAACTGCCCTTCTGCCCCCCCCCCCCCCCCCTTTGGCTACGCTAATCGCTCTTTTGCACTCTACAGCGCGCAGCACTGAACAATGCATCACTCATGTCTTTACATAGGCTATTTATGAAGGACGTGTTTTTGAAATCTGAAGATCAGTAATTACCAAGAATTTGACAAATTTGCCAAACATTTACCGTCATTTAGTCTCAGTGTGAATCACACTGAACTTAGTCACTTAATGTTGTTTCAGTATTCATGTATTGGTCTATGAATAACAATCTGCATGTGACTTATGCATAAAATTCGTCCTGTTCATGAATGCGTGTGGTAGACATTTGTAAATTGTAAATAAATTTCACATATCTCATAATCTTACGCTCACCTTCATTCGAACCAAACTGAGTTTCTTGCTCCTATACTTTGCTAAAGGTTTTTGAATTGTATTTTCTTCTATACTCCAGTGTATTTACACAATGTTAATTTTTAGACATGCAGAAGAGATGACCTGTCTTTTATATACTCTAATATGCGATTTTAAAGACAGAGTAAGGGATTTGCACCTCAGAAAACGGTAAAATTAAAGAATGAAATCAGCTCAAATCGTTCACAATGTGAAGATTAGTATAAATTTAACACCTGTCATAGAACCTTTGGGTGGAATACGTAGTTTTGGTGAAAATCTGAACAATTAAACTTCAAAATTTACAGTGACGTCGACGTGCACGGGCCGTTCCAAAATTGTCCGATCAGCCGTTAGCCGAAGGTCGCGCGGAGTTTAGCCGTTTAACCAATCAGTGTGCTCCGCTGGTCTTGTAACGGTACACATAACCGCGATTCGCAATTTGAGCAAAATTTAAACTCACGGAAAGAACAACACTCTGGTAATATGTTGTTATTAGTTTTTCTCATAAAACAACAAATTCATGACGTATGGATCTCAATTTTTCAACACACCATTTGTAAGTACTAAACTACCGTTTGGTATTGATAATGAAGGGAAGTAATGGACTTGCACATCCCTAACACAATCTTTAAGGCCCTTTTTTAGTGACCAGGGCAGAGGATAAATTTCCCTCCCACACCCTCTCCCGCTGGGTCGCTTCGCAAATTGAGCATTTTTCAAATTGATAACATATTGTATTTTATTCGTAATCCGTCATAAAAATAAAATAAAATAAAGCAATGATGATGAAACATTTTTGTATCGCGCATAACAAATATGCATAATTGCATATCTCTTTTTGTAGAGCAGAGATACAAACGAAGTGAAATAGTCTTTACGGTTTCCAATCATTATTAAGTATGCAAATTGCTTCTCGTTTCCATCACTGTCTGTTTGGAAAATATTTGGGGAAATGATTGAGAAAATGAAACGCGGTAAAACCAAAAGTGGATGAAGGAACCTCGGACATTCCTTTAAAGAAATAGTTGTCTGCAAACTTAATTAGGAAGAGAAAAACCTAAAGAATCTATAAATGTGATTCCCGTGATCATATTTCAACAACACCGCCCAACTCACCAGATGCGTGCGCTACGCGCGTTATGTTGTAGATTTTTAATAATATTTCCAGCCTTTAGGTGGCGTCAAAATTAGTATGGCTATAAATCCTTGCAATATTTCAACCGACGCGTGAGTAATTTGGTTTAAAAAAAAAAACGCGGGAAATTCGGCCTCCTCACCTACACGCCTATCGCAGCATCTCCTCGTGTCACTGTTCACGCAGAGTTTCTATTACGGATAGAAGAACGAGTGTCGGTGCCGGCTTCCGCTCGAATATTCATGATAACGATCATAATAATGATTTATCTGTCTGCAGAGTCATGGAACGACGGATTTGCCTCATCAAGCCGTCATCTGTTAATTAACCTTAGCTCACCTGCATGCTGTGTACTCCACAAAAAAATATCTGTAGCTGTTAATACAAAAAAAAAAATAATATAGGACGGTTTCGGGATCGCGAGAAAATGATACATTTTATTCAAAATCACATACCTGCAGTCTGCTTTTAAAATGTTTTATTACAGAGTACGTATATTTATGGGCCTTATTTTCAAGAAAAATGACTTTTCAGCCCCACGACTTCGTGAGAGGTGAATATGTGAGGCAATTATGAGTGTTATTTTTAATGAAATTATACTGGGCTTGCAAATCAAAAGGTTTAAATCTGTTATTTATGTTGTATTCGATTTAAATCGCCAACCTTGAATGTGTTATTATTATCACCAGTAGTAGTACTAGTAGTAGCAGCAGCAGCAGCAGCAGTAGTAGTAGTAGTAGTAGTAGTAGTAGTAGTAGTAGTAGTAGTAGTAGTAGTAGTAGTAGTAGTAGTAGTAGTAGTAGTAGTAGTAGTAATAGTAGTAGTAGTTAGTAGTAGTAGTTGTTGTAGTAGTAGTAGTACGTAGTAGTAGTAGGTAGTAGTAGTAGTAGAGTAGTAGTAGTAGTAGTAGTAGTAGTAGTAGTAGTAGTAGTAGTAGTAGTAGTAGTAGTAGTAGTTGTTGTTGTTGTTGTTGTTGTTGTTGTTGTTGTTGTTGTTGTTGTTGTTGTTGTTGTTGTTGTTGTAAAGCACTGCATGTAAAATACCAACTTAGACCCAAAAGAAAACATGTAGGGCATTCAGAATAACTTAAATTAATGAAAGAAATATTGCTTGAACAAGAATACGTAGGTGTTCTTTGACAGAGTCCAGATATTGTAATTTCAGACATTTAAATGTCAGATGCTATATGTGTTGAATGTCATGTTCCTCGAATGAGAGGAGGGGTGAAACTGAATATTGTCCCTGCTTCTGAGAACTTGTTAAAACGTCAATAGTGACATTAAGTCGTGAACTGATGATAGCAATTATGACGAGACCTAAGATGACGGCAGTATAAGAAGGAGGAGGTAAGGGGAGGAGGAGAAGGAGGAGAAGGAGAAAGGGAAGAGGAGAAGGAGGAGGAGGGAAGGTATAGTGCAGAAGAAGACGGAGGAGGAGGAGGAGAAGAAGAAGGAGCAGAAGGAGGAGGATGAGGAGAAAGAAGGGAGAAGAAGGAAGAGGCGTGAAGAAGAAGAAAGGATGATGACAGTCAGTCTTGAGCAGACTGCGTTTAACGAGCCTTGCTTTTAGCAGTCTCCTCCGTTTTCAACTTCTTTTACTAACTTAGATTGGCCATGTAGGTTTTTTAGTTTTCTCTCATAAATTATTGTTTAAAAAATAGAAAAATATATCAATTGTGAATTCTTAATTAGATTTAACACATCGGTCAAGTGCATAATTAGCCTGTATACTTATTATCTTGTTTAACACATGAGTTTGTAAATTAATTATTTTTTTGTATATAAGGTGAAAACGAAATAAATGAATGAATGAATGAATGAATGAATGAATGAATGAAAGAATGAATGAATGAATGAATGAATGAATGAATGAATGAATGAATGAATGAGTGAGTGAGTGAGTGAGTGAGTGAGTGAGTGAGTGAATGAATGAATGAATGAAAGAATGAATGAATGAATGAATGAGTGAATGAATGAATGAATGAATGAATGTGATGATGATGATGGGATAACAGTGACGATGACAATTATGATGATAAAACACTTAGTGACGAAAACAAATCTACTTCATACAATCCTGTATTATTAGTAGTATACAGCGGATGTGTAAAATATAATTTCAAAGTTTCGAGATGGAAACCTTGAAATCGTCCGTCGACGCCCAATTAGCATCGCCTTTCGCAAGTGAGAGTGTGATTTGCTGGGAGGCATAGTGTACCACAATTACCCGTGACCGCAAGAAATTGTAAATCTTTCAGTAGTAAAAGCAACAAAATGCGGAAAAATATCACCCTGTCACTCCCCATGAATTTTTTTTTTCACGCGGTTGCTCCCCGTGTATAATATTCGTCACACCTTTACAGTCAGGATTACACTTACATTCGAGGGGAATCATAATTCTAAGGAGAAAGAATTAACACCTGATCACTGATTCGTTCAATTTACGAGTATACACACCGATCGTGAACTTTATTAATATTCCATTTCATTATTAAAAAGAGCCAGTGTTTCCAGATTATGCATGTAGTTGACCTTTTAGATATTCGTTTTCGTTTTACAAAGTATTCTGGCGTTGCGTAGTTTTTATTTGTAGATGGCAATTTTGACTTGATAATATTTAAGTATTTCTTCTTTTTCGTCTTCACATTCTGAATCAAACATAACAACATATAAGCTACCACGCCCATGGCACTTTACAGGGCTGTGGGACCGCTACTGTACACATGGTACGTGTGCGATGTATTGTACAGTATGAAATACCCATGCAGAGTCATGAAAGATTGGTCGTTTAAAGAGATCTATGAAAAATCTGCAGATATAGCAACGAAACTTCGTGTGACCTTTGATAAATTTATAAAATATCGGTCAAAATCAGTGTAACGTTTTACAATTTGACAAAAATATCATCCAAACGCAATTGTACATTCTGTAATATAAATAACATAAATTTTAAAAGGATATTGTAAACTCAAATTATTGTAAAATATCCCTCTGAGATTCTTGACAATTTGTCACTTTTTTTAAACTATATTTAGCAATATGAAACATAATTTGGGTTCTCCGTGTATCTGTCACTTTCGCATGCAGGCGCACTTTCTAAGAAGTGAAAAGTGTTTTTCCTACCCTTGCTCAAAACCCACTAATGTTTTGGTCAAACAATTTTTTTCCTTCAATCTTTCATAAAAGTATGGTATGACCATATTTCTAAGAATAATTCGAAAGCTGCCACCTTTTTCTCTTATTTGTTTGTTTTAGGTTTACGTGTAATTTTGTTACTGTTATTTCTATTTATATTGTTACTTTTATTTCTAAATATAATTTGAAAGCTGCCACCTTTTTCTGTTTTGTTTGTTTTATGTTTACGTGTAATTTTGTTACTGTTATTTCTATTTATATTGTTACTTTTATTTCTAAGTAGAATTCAAAAGCTACCACCCTTTTCTGTTTTTGTGTCTTTTATGTTTATGTGTAATTTTGTTGCGGTAATTGTCGGTAAGTGTCAGTGTAAGCCTATTGTGTTTACGTATTTTGTTATTATATAGGTTATTATTATTCTTAGTTTGTTTCAATAAAGGTTTAGCCATAAAATTTAAAAGCTTATACTTATCCCTCACCCACGCTGCACTTATTCTATAAAATTTTGTATAACTATGATGTACGGTACGCGTTTGTTATTGTTTCATGTCTTGCTTTGGGGTATGTTGTTTTGTTGTTGTTATTGTTTTTAAGGGCTAAATTATTAGGTGATGAATTTTTTGCAACCTTAATATGAAAGAACAGTGAAATAACCTTGAATTCAGTCGATTGAGCATGATTGAAGTGACTTGAATTGAATTGAACTGGACTGAATTGAGTGTACACAGTAAAAACGGCTGTTTAACATTTTATACAACACTGTTTACTATATGAACTGATCAAGTATAGTTTAAAAGTTAAAATTGTTTAAAGTTGTAAACGACAATATTCATTTTTTTAATATTTATTGTTAAAAAAATGAGCATTGCTGTTTCAATTTTCAAACACTTGTTTAAACCTTTAAACAATTCCTGATCAGTTCATATCGAAAGCAGCGTTGTATAAAATTTCAAACCGCCGTTTTTACTGTGTAAGAATCACTTTAACTCATCTTGCTCGCCTCACCCGATCCTACTTCTCTCTTGTCAGCTTCTTTTAAAGTCGCCTTTTCTGTCAGCTATGATGGACTCGAGTGCATTAGTGTCAAGATATATTGCATTTAGGGTGGCTGTCAAGCGTCACGAGGCCTCGTAAGGCGATAGTCATGGGATGGTCAACAAGCTGTGTGGCCTGGCCAGAAAAACCTCTCCCACATGTACCCCTCTTTCAACCCCCTTTTTGACAAGAAGGTGACACGGTCGGGTCCGCGTAAGAGCCGGGTACCAAGGGGGTTCGAGGGGATATAACTTCCAAACCTTTGTCCCGTGGACCTGCAAAGTCTTCCCAACCAACCAGATGTGAGTGTGAGCTACGTGTAGCTCTTCTCTTTCTTCCAGTGTTTTTAATCTTCGCAGTATGAAATATTTTTCACTTACACGGTTTTAATGAAATCAACTAATTATTTACTTATTTATATGTTGGTATTTGTTTGTTTTCGTCTTTGAAAATGACCTATAAAACCAAGCTCTCTAAGAAAAAAAGGTTTGTTGCAGAACCATCATAGCAGAACCATTTTGGGGGTTAATGAGAACTTTTGGACCAACAAACAGTTCTTCTCAGCACTCGTTTGAACAAAGTGGTTCTCATACAAACCTTTTTACGTAAAAATGGTTCTGATAAGCACCAAAATTGGTTCTGCTATTGTAAAAAAAAATGATAACCTTTTGGGAACCTTTTTTTCATAGAACGAGGGAATTCAACGAAACAAGACAGATATTCCTGAGACACATTCTCTCTGATTGAATTCTATAAATCGTTTACGAAACTATGATAATGTCCAGGCTTACAATTAACTGTTAATTTGTCCTCATGCAAAAAAAAATGATGAAAAAGTTCTACAAGTATTTATTTGATCAAAGCTATTTTCGAACAATAAATCAGGATGAATTTTTATTCGTAACTGGTATTTGAAGTGAAATATTAATTCATGAGTACCGGTACATCGTCTTACTTGCAATAGTGGTGAAATTCGCTTACCACCCCTTCCTCGGTAAGGGGAGTACCTCGCCACCCTCACGTCTTGACGACGTGACCTGCAAAAAGGCATGTTAAAATATGACGATGCCTTGAAAATCTCAAATTCTGGCAGGTTGTGGAGGATGAGGAATGTTCATGATGGACTTTCACTTTTTCTTTGTTTGTGTTTTCTCAATCTGCGACTGCTGCTGCTGCTGCTGCTGCTCCTCCTCCTCTTCCTCCTCTTTCTCCTTCCCCTCCTTCTTTTCCCTCTCCTTCTCCTTCTCTTCTTTTCCTCTTCCCCTACTTCTTCTTTTTACTATTTTTCCTTCTCCTCCTCCTCTCTTCCTCCTCCTTCTGCTCCTTCTCCTCTTCCTCCTCCTTCTTTTTATTTCTTTTTCTTCCTTCTCCTCCTCCTCTCTTCCTCCTCCTTCTGCTCCTTCTCCTCTTCCTCCTCCTTCTTTTTATTTCTTTTTCTTCTTCTCCTCCTCATCTTCTCATACCCCTTCTCCTCCTCATTTTTCTTCATCATCATCATCATCTTCTTCTTCTTCTTCTTCTTCTTTTTCGTCTACTACTACTACTTCTTCTACTTCTTTTTCCTCCTCCTCTTCTCCTTCATCTTTTTCTTCTTCTTCCACTTCTTTGTCTTCTTCTCTCTTCTCTTCCTCTTTTCTTCGTTCATTGTCGTTGTCTTTTTTTTAATTTCTCCACCTTTTCCCTCCCTGTCTTCATTGACAAGGTTTGTGGTATACATGGGGTTTATTTTTCTTTATTTGTCACACTTTCCCTTCTTTTCTATATTCCTTTCTGATTTCTACAGTTGTGCGTTTATTCGAATAAATCATTTATTTTCCTTTGTAAGTTTATTTGCCTCTAAATTTTTGACCTGATTCCAATATTAATCACTAACCCTTATACTACTTCTAAAAAGCACACGATATTTATTCAAAGTTTTACTGTTTTAAACTTAGAAATAATTTTGAGCTTCAAATGGAAATCCACGCTACGAGTTTCAGCTGGAGATGAAATGGTCAACATACACAAGTTTCCATACTTACGAGAAACGGGTCAGAATATCGCTTTTATACTCTCGTGATGTCTCATATACGTAAGTGATTGGAAAAGATGTCATGGTCCTGTCAAGTGTGCAGTACCCAAAACATATGTGTCGTGTATGCATGTATATACCGCAAAATGAATGTAATGTAATTTCCACCCAATGTAGAACCATGGTAAAACATTAACGTACGTTTTGTGGTGTAAATTTCTAAAGATGTTCTTTGCTTACAAAAGAAGATGGAAAAGACATCAATCGAAAAAAGGGTACATTTGACATTCAAGTGACTGAAAATGTTCTTTCCAACCTTTCAACCTCTTAACCTTTCATATTTTAGGAATATATAGGAATATATATATATTGATTTTCAGTTTTCACTAATTTTAAGTATTTATTGTTTTGAATTCTTATATAATTTTTCTTTTTTCATTTAACTTTAATTTTTGGTATTATATCATAGACAGGAAATAGTGCGCTTAGAAATGCCCATATTAAGCACCAAATAAATGTTTTGTAGTAGTTAGTAGTAGTAGTAGTAGTAGTAGTAAGTAGAGTGTAGTAGTAGTAGTAGTAGTAGTAGTAGTAAGTAGTAGTAGTAGTATCATTATTATTATTATTATAGTATTTGTCCATATTCAAAGGGCAAGGGATACTGTTATTGGTTCGGAAATGTTTTTAAGAGTGTTTTATTAGTTTTTGAGTACTGGCAACCATCACTGTAAATCAACTTATCATATGCCAATGTAAAGGCGTGATGGCAGAGTGGTTAGAGCGTCCGCATCACGATCGGAAGGTCGCGGGTTCGAGCCCCGGCCGGGTCGTACCGAAGAATTTAAAAAATGGTACCATCTGCTTTTCAGTCAGGCACTTGGCATTCTAGAACAGAGAATGGTATTAATAATAACATTTGTTTCATGCAGGCCCACTGATAGTGTTGTTGTTGTTGTTGTTGTTGTTGTTGTTGTTATTATTATTATCATCATCATCGTCGTCGTCGTCGTCGTCGTCATAAATGACGAAAAATTATGAATAACGACTACATGTATTTTATAACTTTTAGTATTACTGATCTACCACTTTATTTCCGCAAGCGAAGTAGTAATAGTGTTTGTTGCCGCTTTTGTTTTAGAAGTAGCAGAAGTGCAGCAATTACTTTAAAACTTTAACTATTTCTATTTCAACGAACACCATCATTATTATTCCTCAACATCAAAACAGATCGTCTTGCGGTATACCGTCATTTCTAACAGTCTCGGCGAACTCTATTTTGCCTAACATCGATTACGTACAGAGCGGCCTACGCGTGGTGCTGATATCTCTCGAACTATGGCATTTATTTGACCTCTAATTTCCGATAAAATTTCTCCATCACCGACGGCTCAACCCATCATCTTATCTCCTAATTTATTTAAGTCCACTGGCACTGACTGTCTCCGTCTTTTATCCAGTGCAAAGAAGTAAGAAATGTAAAAAGATGAGTCGAGAGAAGAAGAGAGAGATCGAGAGCTCCTCGTCTCTGTCTTGATAATTATGTACCTCGTGATGAGCTAAGATGCCCCTCTGTGTCTCTTGCAAAACGAGTAGCTTAAACAAAAATTCTTGGCGCGAAGCATTGTCAAAAAATTTCTGGCAAGAAAAAGCCCGCGTCTTCTTCATCACTCGCTAATAGGTCGCCAAGGTAATCATGGCGACTCGCATTTCGTGACAGCCCGATGAGACAAATCATCGAGCCAATCTATTCGAGCGAGGACTGGGGAGGAAAACTGGGAAGATGGCGATGGAAGGAGCAAGGGGGAAAGAAACTGGAGATGCAGGGAGGATGCGTTGTATGAGACAGACGGAAGATGAGGCAGGCGAAATGATGAGGAGAAAAGTTAAAGGAATTAGGATGGACTCCCGATGACGAGGCACTCACCATCGTCTTTTCGCGGCGGCTCGATTTCTCATCAGGGGTTCGCGTGCGTCTGCCCAGCTGGCGCGGGGACAACATCTCTATTCACGAACATGGCGATCGGGCCTCGGTGTTTATTTGTAGAGGATAAAGGTTTTTCATGGCGGCTTATTGCTACCGAACGAATGTTTGTTTGTTCGAAAAAGAGTTTCATTCTACCGATTCAAGATTCTCGGGGGCTCATATATATTATAGTAGTGTGTACATGACCAACGTCGCGAGCCATAATACCCAACGTTTCTTGTCAGTATTTTATTGGTGTAACAGAAGCCGAGTTTGGTGGGGTTGATTTGATAACGTGCAGGGATATCAGTCCTCAAATTTCAAAGTCAATGCCCATTGCATTGTCGGCGGAGGCCTCTCCATTATGGCTATTTTGTTTCGCTCGTAATGATCGGTACCAACGTCACTTTTTTCAACGCATTTCGTCATATTGCAAAGCAACCTGTTATGCTACAAAGGACATGATCACCATGATCACTGCAAAATCACAGGGAAAATTCAAGGAGCTTAGAAAAAAAAGTTTTCAAAGTTAAACGATATCTTTGATGTGGTGGAAGGTGGGGTAATACAGAAATTTCGACGTCTTATTTTGGTTGTTCAGTCGGACACTCATTATAACAAACTCCTTGACATGACTATCAAAAATCTTTTTGTAGTATCAAAACGTATTAGGGTTGCAAAAAGAGTAGAATACAACTGAAATTTTAACTGCAGTACCAGAACAGAAAAAAAATCGTTGTTATAATAAGATATTGTTACAACAGTGTCCTGTATAATAAGTGCATGTCTACTGTAATTGTTTTTAGACCGAGGGATTCACTTTTGTCAAGGAAAGTGGTTCAAAATCCTAGCTTTTAATTATTTCCCTGTATTGTCATGACAATTCTTTATCTCATTTACGAGTCGTGTTGCATGTTTAATGACTTACAGAAAATAAAGGGTAAAGTCTGATTGATGGGATGAGAACGCATCAAATTATATTTTTCAAAAGCACTACTCATCATTCCAAGTAATGCTCAAACTTGGCAAAATTATTGCAGGCGATCTACAACATTTGCTACTGAAATTACAGAAATATTTGATAAGGTGAGTCCATAATTTTCAGAGGAAAAAAAAAGTTCATTTGGTTCCTTTAAATATATATCTTAATCTGTCATCGTATACGGTCATAATTTCTTGTTACAAACTTCTGAAGTATTAAATGATTCTTTTTTTTTCCTCTGCGGCTTATGTTAAAAAGGGTAGTTCCATTTTAAATGTATTTTGTTTTTGTTATTGCTGAAGTTAGTTTTCAACATACCATAACCATGGACCTACAACGAATGTGTATAAATATGTCCTTTTATGAATTAAGCTATAATATTTGTATTCATTTACCTATTTCTTCTTTCTTTTGTCTTTCTTATTAACCATTTATTTATTTATTGATTGATTGATTGATTGATTGATTGATTGATTGATTGATTGATTGATTGATTGATTGATTGATTGATTGATTGATTGATTAATTTACTTATTTATTTGTTTGTTTATTTATTTATACACTCATCCATTCCATCCATTTACTCACATGTATTTACAATTTTACATAATCTCTTAATCGATTAATTATAAGTGTTCAACCATTCATAAACTGTTCTTTGCCATCTCTTGAAGCTAATTTAAGTTTGTGTAAATACTATATTAACAGGTTACCATATTAATGGGATAGAAACTCGACATGTTATGGTGATCCTTGTATGATTTGTCTCAACTTTTAATAAGACAATATGTGGGCATATTTCGCATGTAGCACCCCCTGAAATACTGTGTCACACCTGTATTTCAAATTTCTAGATAATCATTGATTCTCAAACACAGACACGCCCTTCATAAGTAGCCTAAAGGCATGGGTGATGTTTTGTTGTGCTTCTGGGGGTGCAAATGAGATGTCCTGCCTGGTACTGTTAGAAAGACAGTGCAGGCTCTTCTGAGTGCGTTTAATTATATAGTGTGTGTGAAATATTATCAGCTTTTTTAACTCTTAACGTTCCGAAGTCTTAGATCTGCACCAAATAATACACACAAAGCCCATAGAGGTTTAAATCCTTGTTAATCATTGTAAAACCGGAAAAAAAACAATGAACACGTTGATTTGCAACAAACGAATGTGGTGTAAAAACTGCAAAAGGTAAAACAAACATGTTATAAAACATATTCCACAGAGTATAATGCGTAATATATTTAACCTTTCTATCAATGGCACAGTGAACAACGAATTATGAAACACATGTTTTTGATCAAATGTAATGTGTCTATTATCTGCTATTGAGTTTTGCAATATTGCAACTCACATGGGATGTAATAACATGTAAAATTGAAGTTTATGATGCTATAAGTAGGGATATTTAAAATTTAATTTATGATCGCAGTGGCTTCAAAATTAAGACCCCGAAAAAACAACCCCGCATTCGTACGGCCATCATTATACCCCACCCCGACACATTCAGACCACCAAAAGACGCTTCTGTCTTTTTTGGCCGGTTGACTTGCAATTGAAAGAAAGAGCTTTTTTACGCGTTACAAATTGGTCCAAGGGCTCGCCGACTGATATTCATTCGCTTTCGGATTTTATACCATGTCAGGCTATCTCTTTTGACAGGCGATAAAGGCACATTTATCATTGATATCTATCTACTAAAACCATGCACCTACGCCCCCACGGGAGCTAATGATCATACGGAATTCTCCGAACGCCATTTGCATCACCGCGCCAAAACTTCTTCATAAATTTTCAGACGACCGCCACGGCGTTGTACACCGCGCATGCCATCCATCGCGGCTATCAAATCGCGCCGTTGTTTTCTCACATGATATTCTGTAAGAAGTTGTTTTCGTATTATTTATCGTAGAGATATTATATTGGTTGTGAGTGAGGTGTAACGCCTCTCCGGTGGTGGCTAGGCGAGCGGAACAATTATAGCAAGATTTATGGTTGCACTGGGCCGCCAAATCTGCGACCCGAAGCCGCTATTTTTCGTCTTTTGCCTACCCATCTCTCCTGAGTGCATTACGTTCGCTGATTCGCACGCTATGCACGCAGAAGGGGTTGTGTAACATGCGAGCAGCGAGCACGTCACTTGTCACCCCAAATTACTCTTGTTATCAGACTCATCAGGCGCAGACATGAAGTCCCTGATCGTCGAGTCCCAGAAGTTACGGGGAACCAAACACCTTCGCTACATTGAAACATCTATTCCCTAAGTTGTGAACAGAAAGCTCCTATTCAAACAATTTGCAGGTAAACGAACACACACACACACAAACAGACACACACACACACAAACAGACAGACAGACACACACACACACACACACACACACACACACACACACACACACACACACACACACACACACACACACGACACGACACACACACACACACACACACACACACACACACACACACACACACACACACGCACACATACACATGCACGCAAGCACACATACATACACACACACACACACACACACGCATAAACAAACAAGCCAAAAAAATACATACTAAAATAAAATACAAATATTATTCCACTTTAAACATTCCTTATAACCCTAACTCTGACCAGCTTTAAACTTTCACCTATGTGTTTAAATAACTTTCCTGCTTATATTATATTTTTTAAAGCATCTTGCTCTGAGCATTGAATTCCTCTTTAAAAGCAGAGTATAGTTTAAGTCAATCTAACAAATTTGTCATCACTTTTTTGAAGAAATATGGTGTTGACATGTGGAATATCAGAAAACAACATCAAACCTAAAACTAGAACGAGTTACTGTAATTTTTAACTGATCGTGCAATTAGACGATTGTAGCCTAGCCTGTTCCTATATGGAATTGTTTGTATGAATTTCTTGCAAAAAAAGGAGCATTTTAGAATGTGCAATTTTCGGATTAATGTCATGTAGATACTAGTATGTCTTACAAACAAACATAATCTACGGTACATGATCTAAAGGGTCATTTTTTCGTCATAAACCAAAATTGTGCCCTGCTTTCAATCCAAACACACCTAAAACACACACAAAAAGCCCTAGTTTCGGTCGATCAGACATCTTCAGTCTTTTCAAAGTATTATATTTTTACCCCAAACATTACAAAATAACATCACAACTACTGGAATTGTTTTTAGAAAACAATTGCAAAGAATTTTATGTTTTTACCATTTACCAAAGCTATACTGGGTTTAAGATAATCTGTAAGCTATTGAGAATGACAAAAAGGGGCCAGTGGTCACATTACACTTGGAGATTTTAATTGTATCTCACAATTACAACATAATAAAATTGGTATCTAGCTCGAGGGGAGTATGGCTTAAATGTCGATAGGAAGAGTATCATTTCACTTCAACTGAGAAGCAAATACAGCAGAAGGGCTTCCAAAAAGAAGAGAACATTCCTACTTTAATGTGAAGGGAAAAAAAGGTAGGACATGAAAAATAATTACATAAGTAATTGATAAAGAAATAAAACACAAAAATACTGTAAAAAGCACTTGCTCTGAGATCCGCCATGCAGTGATTGCTTCATAATTAACTTCAGAAAGTGAATATCTTTTTGCTATTGACCGCAGGACGGTTCACCAGTTCACCATTAATTTCTTCTGCTTATTTTGTTAGAGGCTATAATAACATTAATTTTCAAAGCTAGCTTCTTGTCTCGACATAATAAGCTACATTGAAGGTTCAATTTTGAAGTTTTGACAGATTAATTTTAACAGGGGATAACAGTGCGTGTCTTATACAGAATCCCGCGTTGTTTTATAACTTAATCTCATATTCTTGGTAATAAAAACTTCTTTAAACGTCTTTTGATGGATTTATGGACTGAATTTTATACGCGAGTGTTGACAAACAAAGACCACGCCGAATAGCTCGTAATATCCACCACATATCGAGCGATATTGACTCCATCTCCTTTTCTGCGTTTATTTGATATTTTCCGCGGCGTTATGAAAACACAATCGTAAATAAACCGCGTATAGGAGCTATAGCGACCATCGAGTTGGCATACACATCTGGTAATAAACTCCAGTTATCAAAATCTGTAATTCGCCACGTAAATTCTGTTCTGCACTGCTACATAAGTTGGGAGAAGTATAATATAAAATTTAAATCTCACCCACCTCGTATCAGCAGGCTGCCTACCATACCACGGTTCGTAAACTCGATTGGCCAAATATTTTGATCAGCATCTCGCCCTTTCCCAACAAATACCTACCCCCCTCTCGCACGCTCACAAAAAATTACTTCGGTATTGAACTCCGTTTTACCATGGTTTTACTGCACAGTTTTTTTTTTTTTTTTTTTTGGGATAGGGTTGCATTATTTTATTTCACACTCATGGAGCGTATAGACAATTCGAAAAATCCGAAAAGTAATAATCCGGCATACCCTTTCTTGGGTTGGGCCCCACGGAGGATTGTAATGCATTAGGTGATTGACGTTTCCATAATCTTTAAACTTTTCATAAATTAATAAAAAGCGAATTGATATACAAATTAAGCAAGGAAAGAAAGCAAAAAAGAAAAGATGAATAAATGAATGAGTAAATAAAATAAATGGATTAATGAATTCAAATTAAACAACACAAATTTTATTTTTCTATTTTCATTGTTTCTCATTATTTCCTTTTCTTACTGAATATTTGGATCACATTTTTAAGTGATAGGCTAACATTGTGGAGCTTCAATTTAAAAAATTGTCA
>JZLH01S0218916.1:6350-17017 GCA_001188425.1 Eucidaris tribuloides
GGTATAAGACTCCAGAAATCAAAATTCATAGATTTCATATTTGTTAAAAACTAGATGACAGAAACAAGGAGATGCACGATTTGCAGCTACAAACTTCCAGCAAAAATACTATTTCTGATTATATTTTCATTACTAAATAACCTGTCGTAAACACGAACAATACTGGTTGAAACGACTTTTCGTGCATTACTAAAAAAGGTACGCTTTCGATTCAACTTACGGTATTTTTCACAGATCAAAAACAACAACAAATCACAGATCTTGCTTTTATTCAAGCTAGAGGAAATAGGGCTAAACAGGTACGCAATTTGCAGAAGGTTTTCCCAGCAGCACAAAAGACTAGGTCTGACTATTTCTGTCAGTACTTCAAACAAGACGTTTCAACATAAGAAAAAAATCATCTTTTGCTTGAATGTTACTTTTAAGTGTATCATATTTTTAAATTAAAACAGCATTTGGAAATTTTCCTTCTTTTGAATCAAAACAAGATCTGATAGTGTACCGACTATGTTACTTTTCGCTTTCTTTTTAGCGTGGTTTCAGCATAATTATAAATGATACGATTAATGTGATTTACGTATTATTCTTACTCAGATAGTCTCATTCCAGTTAGACCAGGGTGCAGGACGACCATTTCCATCGTGTTTCTTCCTCGTCTGCAGGATAACTTTTGTGCCATTTATTATTATTCTGGTTGATAGTTTTTCCTTGTTTCCTTTGTTAGTTTTTTTTTTGTTTTTCCTTGATAGTTTTTCCTTGTGTCGCAAGTTGTACGCTTTAGAAGCGAGTCGTCCACGTTCGCGTTTCATCGGTGGAGGCAAGTCGCTCCGGATGGTTACACGTTCGCTTTCCTTCTTAGGAGGTCCTGGTCGTCGATCTCGCTGCTCGGGGCGCGGCTTAATTTTGTTTTGTGTGTATGGTTACATTAAAGAGAAAGGGAAAGAAGAAAAGAAAACATGAAATAAACTGTGCATTGATTTTACTGGTATTATGTTGTGGCTGTGTAGGAAATGAAAACAATACAGAATACTGCAAATAAAAATTAAATAAATGTCGTCATATCATTGTGGCAAAAGCCCCCAAAGCATATATTCATGAATTATTTTCATACGTATCTTGCTGTAGTGGCAGCAAAGTTCAGTGTTCTATGGTGTTAATTGTCCATGGATTCAAACACTCTATAATGTAGATAAGGAATCAAACTCATCATCAAAACTTGACATCTTTGGAAATGGGGCTTCCACAATGTTAGATCTTTGACGATAGTGTTTGCAGATTTTAGCTCATTGATGTCATAAACCTTTTTGATGGTGCCAAAATCCTTACTAGCTGAGTATTTGCCGCCAATAAGATTTCACAGACGGTATTAACGTACTTTTTGTTTGTTTCACTCTCCTGTATTAGGTCAGACAAAGAAGCAGACATTCGACCTGACAACGCATTCGGCGTATCTTCATTGATTTGGAGGTCATAAGTATCATCCGTTGCATCATCATCGGTATCATCAATCTTGTTCTCCACCATCAAACTACGATCTGTCACATCCCATGTTCTTCTGTATCTTTTTGTGATGCATCGGTGAACGTACCATCTTTACATTCCATATCGTGTGTGGAAACGGGAAGTTCTAAGGCATAACAGGAGAAAGATACATCGACCTTTAGTAATTTGTCAGACTGTTTTCGAAAACATCACCTCATCTCTGATCTGACGTCGCCAAGTTTGAATTTTCAAATTGCGAATAAGGACTTGAATATCAGTTTTGATTCAGAAGTTTGATCCATCACTAATCTTGAGCTCTTCAGATTAATTCCTTTCCAGTCCGTTCTATTTTCACAATGAATCTTCGGGTCATTTCGAGTATCCACCGTGCAGTTAGAACGGCGATAGTAGTTTCCAGTGTACTTTTCATTTTGTTTTTCGCGTACCTCAACTTTAAACCGCGACCCATAAATGAGGCAAAGCAACAGATGGAACAGAAATTGTCGTTACTCGACTTAGAATTGGTAAAAAAGCTGACGAAAAGCAAATCGACGGGATTGCGTCTCATTGAGGCGAATTCAGACAACTCTGAGGAGGATACCACGGATAATACATCATCGGCGCTGGAACGTGCAATGAATGATGAGTTCAAAGACAGGTCAAAGGTAAAGCTGGTGTGTCGAGGAGTGAAATTGTGGCTAGGAGTGAATCCCAAGACCCTGTATTTATTGTTGTTTTAGCTAGAATGAGAACCGGGTCGACATTACTCGGAGAAATACTCAATCAAAATCCGACGCTCTTCTATTTATACGAGCCTCTGATAGCACTGGACAACTCGTTGAGAAACGGTACGTTGAAAGTTTCGGAGCACGCTGATGCGTCTTCCAGCCTGTACCGGCAGTTCAGTCGCTGCATATTTCCCAGAGTGTTCCTGGACAAGGTGAATAGGTGGAGGGCCGGAAGCCACAGGAGCTTCAAATTACACGCGTTATGTAAATCTGTAGGAAACTGCTCGAAAGTGACCCAAGAAATGTTGCACGAGTCCTGCGGAAGAACCCACAATAGAATTGGCGTGAAGTCAATCCGCGCAGATTTAGATTATTTTCGTCCGCTCGTCCAAGAAGGGGTAAACGTGAAGATAATTCACCTGGTTAGAGATCCGAGAGGAACGGCCAACTCGCGAAAAATGTATTACTCATTCAAAGACTTCACGTTGCCGGACAGGAATGAGACAACTCATCGACGTTATCGAGGAAAGCTCGATGCCCTCGGACTATTGAGTTACGATTACGCCGATCACGTGATTCACACAATACCACGGTTATGCCAATGGACATACGATACTATCATCCAAGCGCAGCAAAGGCCACAGTGGCTCCTCAATCGCTATAAGCTCGTTCGTTACGAAGATTTCGCGCTGGAGCCGCTACGAACAACCCGCGACATCTACAAGTTTGTGGGCATCGATCTCCCGGGTTCGGTCGAGGAGTGGATCTTGGCGAACACCCAAACTAACGATTCCTCGAGCGTGAAGATGTTCAGCACGCACAAGAACTCTTCCCAGACTGCAACGCGATGGCGTCTGATGATGAAACCCGCTCAGGTGAAGCAAGTGGAGAAAATCTGTGACAAGGCCATGACTCTCCTGGGCTACCAAAAATTGCCAAATGTCGAACAATTGAAGGATGAAAGTATATCACTACTGAAACCTCTGACTCTCAAAGACACTGTATGACGTTTAGTTCCTAACGAGAATAGAGCGTGAGTTGTGTGGAACTTTCAGGTGCAATACGAGAAAATTAAAACTAATAATATTTACAACAAATAAACCGCAAATTTGCATTTTATGGCAAAAAGTAACGTTCGCGCTTTTAATTGATACTGATTTGATGTCCGTGTTTAGCTCACATGAGCCAAAGGCTTAATGAGCTTTTGCGATCGATTATTGTCCGTCCGTCGTGCGTTGTTTGTAAACTGTTTTTATCTTCCAACGCATGATTCGATTTAGCCAATATCTGACAGGAAAGATCCTTAGGAATGGGGATTTGGGGGTCCTCAAATGGAACACCCGGCCCCCTTGGGACCCAGGGGCAGGGAGATAAAGGGCCAAAAGTAAGTGATTTGCCAACATTTTTTCCAGATCCATTTAGTCAAGTCAATTGTGTGTTGCATCTTGGCAGTGACGGTTACATCTAGTCTGCAGGCACAGACTTTATTTTGGCACTACAAGTTCACAGCGCCTTTAGCCAAGACTAATCTTGTTGGCTAGGGCACGGAGCAGCTATAACACAGGGCCTATGGAAGTACTAGTCTGCAGCAGAGGTTGTTCAGACCCTGATTTGCGTAGCACGACGGATAAAGGTTTGAGCCTTCAAACTAGGTTACATCATCGTCGAAAGCATAGTCATAGCTGTCAATTACCGTTCGTTTTGTTCAATTTGCTTGTTTTAATCTTAAAGGGTAAAATCACAAATTGTGCTTTTATTTCATCAAATTTGGAATACTGGCATTTTTAGCTCACCTGAGCCAAAGGCTCAAGTGAGCTATTGCGATCGCTTTTCGTCGTCCGTCGTTCGTGTCCGTCGTGCGTCGTTCGTCGTTCGTCGTGCGTCGTGTCCGTAAACTTTTACACATTTTCAGCTTCTTCTTCAAAATGCATATTTGGATTTGGTCCAAACTTGGCAGGAATGGTCCTTAGAGGATGGGGATTCAAGGGTCCTCAAATGGTACACCTGGCCCCCTTAGGGGCCCAGGGGCAGGGCCCTAAAGGGCCAAAAGTAGGTAGTTTTCAAACATCTTCTTCTCTAGATCCAGAAATAGTATAGTTAAGCCACTTTGTGTGTAGATACCTCTATATGTGCTGAATTAATGTTCCTCATGACAATGCCCAGGGTGGCCCCGTATGGCCCCCAAGGGGGCGCAAAAGTTTGGGGTATGGCCTATAGGAATAACTCAACATTCACATTCAATGGATTTAGACCAACTTGGTGGAATGATCCTCAGGGGGAGGGAAAGAGGGTTCGTAGGAATATGGTACACCACCCCCCCCCCGGGGAGCCCTAGGGGCCAGGGCCCATATAGCGCCAATAACGAGGTAACTGTCGTAACGCACAACCCATGTTGTAAGCCAAACTTGGGTGGTAGAGTCGTAGGCGGAGCTCAATGGTTATGATTTGGGACGCGTCAAAGGCCACAATATGTAGGTCAATAGGTCAAATGAAGTAACGTTCTCTTTTGCGTTGTATTGCCTCTTCTCTAGATCCAGAAATAGTTAAGTGGGAGCCACATGAGTGTGTAGAAACTTTCTATGATGTCGCGAATTAATGTTCCTGCATGACAATGCTCAGGGGGCCCCGTTTGCCCCAAGGGGGGCGCAAAAGTTGGGGTAGGGCCCTATAATGGAATAACTCAGCATCACATCAATGGATTGAAACCAAACTGGGTGGAAATGGATCGCTCCAGGGGAGTCGGAAAGAGTATTGTCGTGGAAAATGGTAACACCAGGCCCCCTGGGGGCCCAGGGGCAGGGCCCATAAGGGCCCAAAACTAGGTATTTCTAACACAAGCCATTTGTAACCAAACTTGGATGGGTAGACGTCGTAACAGAGACCTCAATTTTATTTGGAGTCCAAGGTCACATAAGTAGTTTCATAAGGTCAAATGTTAAGATACTAGGGCTGCCTTGTTTTTATAAAAACGGATGTTAGAATTAATTTAACTTGACAAGAATCAGCGTTATATGCAAGGGGATGGCAAATGTTTTCGAAACTGGTTCATTGGCTACTGTTGGTGCCTAGATATCAGGCTCCAAAGGCCAAAAACTTAATATGTATAAGTGATTGTTTTCTATGGGTGCGCATAGAGAGTTTGCGAGACTCAGGGTGAGCGTCGCTGCCCCGCGGCTTCTTGTTAGTTTTGGTATTAGTTGTTTTGCCCTGCCCTTTTCTTATATCATCGTATACGCTGTCTCGCTTCTTTCTCCTCTCCTATCGTATTGTTAGTTCCTTGTTCCTGCTTTTCCTACTGTATTGTCCAAGTGTTAACTGTATTTGTTTGTTTTTTGTCCGTCGAACAGTATAGCAACGCTAAAACCACCTAACGGCGGCCTGACACGACTACCGCACAACGCCTGGGCTTCAGTAGCGTTTCCCATTCCGAACCCATTCCTTCCATTAACTTGTGCTGTGTTTTGTTGCTCTTCTTTGTTTTGTTAATTTGTAACTGCCAGAATACCTATGCATCCACCAATTAACATTGTCAAATGCCTTACTGTATTATTTGGTCGGGTGCATACATTTATTTATGATATCGGCACTATATAAATTACATGTATGCTGTATACCTCTGAAATACCAATGTAGATTGTATTATTGTTAATGTCACTGTGCATATTCATTTAATTTCTCGTGTTGATGTACTTCAATCTGACAATGTACACATGTGTATACATTATACATGTACTATGTTATGTTATATTTTGTTGGAAATGAAATAAATAAATAAATGAAATAACTACAGTCCCTGGTAAAAGAGGCACAATTATGATTTCACCATTTTATTGTTTTGTTTTACTGTGGACGGTATGGCATGGCAACGGCCACAGAATTATCAAACGGTATTTACATCTGCAGAGGGCTGTTATAAAAGGAGTAAAAAATTCCTTGCTCTCCTTTGACCCCATGCATGCTCCACGCCTCGGAGAAGGTATTCGCTGCTCAGCACGTCTTAGCGAGGTGGTTTGTACATGTACAGTGTGTCTCAAAAAAAATTGTGCAAGTGAAAACCACCCTCTTTGGCAAATAGAAAATACTCTTGTGACATGGTGCTTACGTCAATGTGAAGTGCATAGTCCTAGCTTTCAAATACCGTTAGTTTTGTTTAATTTGCTTGTCTTAATCTTGAGATATGTATATTTGAATAAGAAAGTGTAAAATCGCGATTGTGCCACTTTTACTACAGTCCCGAGTAAAAGTGACAAAATTCTGATTCCACCCATTTGTTCTTGATAACATATCTCGAGATTAAAACAAGCAAAGTGAACAGAACAAATAGCATTTGAAAGTTAAGACTTTGTCCTTGACGGTGATGTAAGCATAACGTCACTAGAGTATTTTTTAATTGGCGAAGAGGGCGCTTTTTATTTGCAGAATTTTTTGAGGCATGCTGCAGCACTTCTCAATTTTTTTTCAAATGAAAAGCGCCCTCTTTGACAGTTAGAAAATACGGCTGTAACACATGTTTACCTCAACATCAAGAGCAAAGTCTCAGCTTTCAAATGCTGTTGGTTCTTTTCAATTTGCTTGTTTTGATCTCAAGATATCTTGTAAACAACAAAACGGTGGAATCACAACTGTGTCATTCTTATGGGAAGAGGGCCTGATGCTATATTGACTGTTGTAAAAGTGGCACATTTTTGATTTTACCTTTTCGTTGTTAACTAAATATATCTCAGGATTAAAACAAGCAAACTGAACAAAACAAACGGCATTTGAAAGCTAAGACTATGCCCTTGATGGTGATGTAAGCATGACGTCACAAAAATATTTTTATAATTACCTAAGAGGGCGCTTTTGATTTGCACAATTATTTTTGAGACACACTGTATTAATTAACAAGGATTAAATAGCCAGAATGGGTAAATGTCTAACAAACAAGCGAGTAATTATGGTGTAAAACTGATTTTCTCGAAAATATACAAGAAACCTAACACATATAAAGAGACACACACAGTACTCCGTTAAGCTGAAAAATCCTTATCATCAAAATTCACCCATTTCATTACTTCCAGTAGAGTAAACTTACATTTGCATTATAAGGGACTAAAATTCACTCATAGCAATAAAAAGCTGAGAATGCATTGAGTACTCGAGTAGCTCGCGTTCTGCACGTGTATCGCACACACATGACCTTATCGCAGTAGATTTCCGGGTTAGGACTTGTCAGTAGTTTGGGATTGTGTAACAGATATGCAAACGAAGTGTTCTGTGTTTCAACTACTTCCTCCGGTACGTAGTGACATTTAGAAACGCACTGTTACAGAAAGGTTAAAGCAGTTGATGTAAAAAGTGTCTGCAAGTAACAACGCAGACTGGTATCTCTTTAAGGCGAAGAATGAATCTCGCAGAGCGGCATAATTAAAGTTTGGTTTTTCAGTCGGAACTAAAAATGCCAAATGAGTCGCAAGAGGAAACATTACATGTAGAACATGTTACGGAGCTTCCTTGTTCTTGACTTCAAGCAGCATAATTAGAACAGAACAGAGGTATACACATTGACTGATTGTTCTGTTAACGATTGCGACAAGACCTATTGAACCTAAAACTATTATTGAGCTATAATACATGTAAAAACATATAACAAATGAAATAGCACTGGCAAATTCAGTGCCGAAGTGATCGAGTCATAAAAGTATCGCTTGGTGTCATGAACAGCAAAAAACATTGCCGAAATGCCAGCAAACTATTCGCATTTCTGAGATCAACAAACATACATAATATCCAATAGTTTCCACTTCTATAAAAACCTCTCGCGGTTACACAACTCTCGTCTTGATCTCCAAGCGCAGTACACGTACTTTCAATCGATATGATTTTAACTATTGAGACACTTGAAGTATCACGCCGAACTAATTGGGCACTTAAAATACACTAATACTATTGCCCATCTTGGAATATCGGCGTGATAAATTTGGGTAATTCTGCTGAAAGAACCTTTACATCGGAGACTGCATTCCAGAAGTGATACTTTTGAAATAATCTATAATTATTAAACCAATATTCATTATAGGGCACTATTAAAAGAATTGTTTAATTTGTATTCGATAAACAAAATTAACTGTTCCATAATATCAATGTGGGGGTTGGTTGTTGTGTGTGTGTGTGTGTGTGTGGTGTGTGGTGTGTGGCGTGTGTGTGTGTGTGTGTGTGTGTGTGGTGGTGTGGGGGTGGTCGGGGGGGGGGTGTTTACTGTGCCATACTTTCTCAAACCAACTTTTTTAGCTCACCTGAACCGAAGGCTCAAGTGAGTTATTGCGATCGCTTTTTGTCCGTCGTGCGTCGTGCGTCGTTCGTCGTATGACATTTCACATTTTCATCTTCTTCTTCTTTAAAACGCATGATTGGATTTAGCCCAAACTTGGCAGGAATGATCCTTTAGGGTGGGGATTCAAGGGTCCTCAAATGGTACACCTGGCCCCCTTGGGGGCCCAGGGGCAGAGCCCTAAATGGTCAAAAGTATGTAATTTTCAAACATTTTCTTCTCCAGATCTAGACATAATTTAGCTAAGTCACGGTTTGTGTAGATACCTCTATGTGTGATGAATTATTGTTCCTCATGACAATGCCCAGGGTGGCCCCGTTTGGCCCGTGAGGGGGGCAACAGGTTGGGGGAGGGGCCTATGGGAATAATCCACATTAACATCATTTTCTTTGACCAAACTTGGTGGGAATGATCCTTCAGTAGGGGAACGGGATAGAGGGTTCCTAAAATGGTACATGTGGGGCCCGGGGGTTAGGGCCCATGAGGGCCCAAACTAGGTAACTTATAACCACAAGCCCATTTGTAACCAATCTTGGATGGTAGGTGCGGGACCTCAATGTTAATTGGGGGTCAAAGGTCACATATGTAGGCCAAAGGTCAAGTGGGGTCAAATGACAGAATATACCTGCAATTTCTACTGGGGTTGGTATCGGCCCATTTGTAGCGAACTTGGATGGTAGATGCCCTACATGTATAGGGACCTTAATGTTAGATTAGGGTCAAAGGTCACATAAGTAGGTCAAAGGTCAAAAGTCTCGTTCATGTGGCTCCATTGGTGCATAGACAGGTTCCAAGGGCCAAAACAATGTATATTTGATGTTTTCTATGGACACAGCAGAGAGTTTGCGAGACCTCAGGTGAGCGTCGTGCCCCCCCCCCCCCGGGGGGCTCTTGTTTCTTTTTGTTAATGTTCGTTCTCTACTCTCTGAATGCTAATACATGTACCTTTAATAAGCATGGGCTATCTTGCCCTGGTAATCAGCTCAGAATACTGTACAAATTCAATGCAAATCATATTTAAATTAGGTAAATTAACCAATGGGGATAAAGTAGCATAATGGGGATAAACTAACAAAATGGAACAAAGCAACACTAGAAAGCCAAGAAGATGGGTAACCAACATAATAGGGGACAAAATAATAATTGGGTGTAGTGACTTACTGGATGGATACATCTGAACAAAATACAACAAAAGGATGCCCAACTCAAACACATTAAAGGGAAACCAAGTTGGAGGCGAATGAGAAATTGCACGACAAAAGAAAAACGCACATTAACTGTCCTACAATAATAATAATGATGATGATCATAACGATGATGATGATGATGATGATGATGATGAGAATTGTTTAATTTGTATTCGATAAACAAAATTAACTGTTCCATAATATCAATGTGGGGGTTGGTTGTGTTTTTTTCAGTCGGGAATCTAAAAATGCACAAATGAGCGCAAAGTAGTGAAACAATTACATGTAGAACATTTGTACGAGCCTTCCTTGTTCTTTGTATTTGCAAGTGCACATAAAGTAGGAACAGAACAGAGGTATAACATTGACGATTTGTTCTGTTAACTATTTGCGACAAGACCTATTTAACCTGAAAACTATTATTGAGCTATAAGTACATGTATAAACATATAACAAATGAAAATATGACTTGGCAAATTTCAGTGCCCGAAGTTGATCGAGTCATAAAAGTACGGCTTGGTGCATGGAACACGAAAACTTTGCGAAATGCCATGCAACTTATTCTCATTTCTGAGATTCACACAAACATGAGCATAATATCCAATGAGTTTCCACTCCTGCTATAAAACCTCTCCGGTTACACTATACTCTCGTCTTGATTCTCCAAGCGCAGGTACATGTACTTTCAATCGGATATGTTTTTACTATTGTAGACACTTGAAGTATCACGCCGTTAACTAATTGGGCACTTTAAAATACACGTAGTACTATTGGCCATCTTGGAATATCGCGTGATGTAATTTTGGGTAATCTGCTTGGAAGAATCCTTTACATCGGGAGACTGTCATTCCATGTACAGTGTATACTTTTTGAAATAATCTATATTATTTTACATTTCATTATTATGGGGCACATTAAAATGAATTATGTTTTTAATTGTATTTTTGGATAAACATAATT
>JZLH01S0218917.1:0-23319 GCA_001188425.1 Eucidaris tribuloides
CCCGAAGGACGGGTTTGTTAATAGCGAGGTGTGACTCTGAAACTAATGTACTCGCAAGTCAAAAACCTCCCAAACAGAGACAATAGTTCGCTTACATTGTAACTGGGCTCGTCATGTCGTCTGCTTACAACAGAAGGTTCCTGTAACCCAGTCAAATTGCTGTAGCGAAAGATCCAATCTATTAGATTTCAAAGAAGTAATAATATCAATATATCTTTCGACTTTCGTCGATGTAGGCAACAAAGAGTGGGAAAAGTGAGGCATGAATTGATTTTAGTTGTATCATGATATATTACGCGCTTTTACTCCCTGGAAAGTACATACCAGCCGTATTATTCAGCTGTGTAAATGTGACAGATAATCCATGAGTCAGTATATTATATGTATCTACTGGCTAATGTCTATGTCGACATCTGTCGAATGATACTGAAATAGACACTCTATCAAGGCGTATTGAAAATATCTTCAATTTAAGATGATTGAAAAACGGATTAACAACGTTTACCGACAGTAATGATGTTCTATACATGTATCCATACAATTTGAAAATAATTTGACGTACATTAATTATACTTATGGCCTGCATATTGGTATGCGCATCAATTAACAAAATTTCAGAAGTTACTTTTTTGTACGTGAGATGACCGTGTTAGAAGTCGGATGACCATGATGACTGTTTCAACGCAGAGGATATGACTTCACCGAAGTTCTTGAGACAGATGAACCCAGTCGTAAAGTTTACAAATTAAGCCTAATGTACAACAAACGATCACAATTTCACAAATCGTGAGATCTAACACGGATTTCTACGGATAGGGTAGATTTAAGATGGAATATGCATGTGGTTGCTGATTCGATAAATTTAAGTATAACGCTTCTTTAAAAGACCCCTATAACTTAAAAACGAAGAAAACATTTCATGTGCATACACATGATAGAGTTTGGTGTTTGCAAAGCTGAAGATTACAAAATCATTAACGGAAATCAAAGTCAATTTGAAGTAGGATTTCAGACATTTACGGGGGATTGCGGAAATAATATATGACAGAGACTCACTTACAGTCGTTTCAGTACTATTTAATGACAAAATCAACTTTCTCCTGTCTGAAATTTATCAATTAAATTGGGAAAGATGACCGAGGAAACAAAGTCATGTCGATGTAGACGAAGATAAAGTGGTTCAAAGCAAAGGGATGGTTATAGCGTGTGCACATCTCTCAAGGTTACATGACAGTAATACCATTACTGCTGATAAGCGATTGTATCAAACAATTTACTAGAAGTCTGGAATATCGTGAAAAAAAGCTCGTCAAATTGACCGCAGTTATGTCGGTTTTTGAATGCGCAGTATATCCGTCAATGCATATGGTTTTATAATTCTGTAGATCAGTAGTGCTAATATTCTTTTGATATAATCCTGAATAAAATATTCACAGGATGTTATGACAACATCAATTTGAGTATTGACTATTAAAACAATACATAGCTTCTACCAACCTTATTTTGCAGGCAAGCTTAGCAACATATAGCGTTCGCTATTTCCCTCGCTCTGTATCAGTTTCACATCGTTTCGTCGGTTTGTGGTCACATATTAATACCACGTAATGTAATTAATTACACATATCATATTTTGGACAAGAAATTGGATACTACAGAGCAGATATTGGACAACGTCAGTTGCACACAATACTGTTAAATTTAAAAAAAAATGAATCTAGTGAAGATGGAATTAAGGACGAATAATGGGTGTGGTCACACGTGAGTAAAAAAAAAAACGCCACCAAGTTTAAACTTAATGACCATATTGCTTTCATATATCGGTCACCGTGATCGCACGTACGTGTACATGTGGCCTAATTGTCACCTTAGTTGCAAAATAACTCAAAGTGAACGATTTCCCCATCTAAGTAAATCTGTTGCATTGGGGATGCGAAATATTCTGACCGGCGAAATAATGGCACGAAATGATCATACTACGTGTCATGATAGTCGTATAGCGAACAGATATCGTTTATGTGTGTGCAAAAAAAGGAAGAAGAAGAAGGATAATGCTTGCCTCTTCCACTTTACCCTTCTACAATCTATTTCATCAATGCTCGACATTGTTCAACAATCGTATCAATGCCTTCAATGGTATTGTAAAAATGTCAATATCTGGCCTTGGAAGCACGAAAAGCCTTGTTACGCGTGGCATTGATCACGGAATGTTCTCGGTGATGGATTATAAAATCGAACATACATCAGCAAGGTTTCATCGCTTTCAGGCACATGTTGTTGATGTACGAAGGTCTATTTGTAAGGGGAGCATGGTTAATGTTTAAAGTAGACCTGCAGTAAAGTGGTGATGGTAGTGGGGATAGGCTAATGATACTGGGAAGAGGAGGGGAGAAAGCGGAGGAGGAAGAAGAAAGGGTGATATGAGGAATAAAGGAGGAGGAGGATAGTAATAATGGTAGAATTAGTTGTACAGTCTAGTAGTAGTAGTAGTAGTAGTAGTAGTAGTAGTAGTAGTAGTAGTAGTTGTTGTTCTTCTTCTTCTTCTTGTTCTTGTGACAGCAACAATAGTAGTAGCATACTAGCATTAGTATCAGTAGTATAGTCGTAGTAAGGTAGTAGCATTTAATGCTAATTTAGAGTCGTAGTAGATGTAGAAATAGTAGATGTAGTTGTAGTAGTCGTAGTAGTAGTAGTAGTAGTAGTAGTAGTAGTAGTAGTAGTAGTAGTAGTAGTAGTAGTACTAGTAGTAGTAGTAGTAGTAGTAGTAGTAGTAGTAGTAGTAGTAGTTGATGTTGTTGTTCTTCTTCTTGTTCTGACAGCAACAATAGTAGTAGCATACTAGCATTAGTATAGTCGTAGTAAGGTTGTATAGCATTTAATGCTAATTTAGTAGAAGTAGTAGATGTAGAAATAGTAGTAGTAGTCGTAGTAGGAGTAGTAGTAGCAGTAGTTGTTGTAACAGCAACAATAGTAGTAGCATAGTCGTAGTAAGGTACGTAGTAGCATTTAATGCTAATTTAGTAGAAGTAGTAGATGTAGAAATAGTAGATGTACATGTAGTTGTAGTACTAGTAGTAGTAGTAGTAGTAGTAGTAGTAGTAGTAGTAGTAGTAGTAGTAGTAGTAGTAGAGTAGTAGTAGTAGTAGTGGTAGTAGCAGCAGCAGCAGCATTAGTAGAAGTAGTGGTGGAAGAATTAGAAGTAGCAGTAGGAGGAGGAGCAAGAAGAAGGTGGGGGAGGAGTGATATAGCACTAGTTATAATAGCGTTAGAACATATGTTCTTAATATCAAAACTGTTAAAATTTGTTTAGATTATGTACTCTGAATGCAAATCTGGCAATCCACCTGAATTCCGATCATTAAATCGGCCCCGCAAGCTCTGGAAGTCTGAACAATCTCCCTTTTTGTTGCTATCACTAAATTATCACTAACAACTCATAATTCTGCACACCATCACACAATACACTCGCATAATTCCTCGGTATAGAACGAGACTGGTCTGGTCCCTCAAATAGGGCTTAATTTATTTCCGTTTTGTACATAATTATGTGTAATTGAGTGGAACCCCATTTGCGATTTTAGCAACAACATATTAGTCCCCGAGATACTTATCTGAATAGCGACGATACCAAAACCTTTTGTTAGTACTTTCAATCCAGTCGAGCCCTGCACGCTACCAAACATCTATCTCTCGTTTGAAGAGTCTAAATTACTTTTCACGCAAAAATTTTCAAAAGACGGAGGAAAGAATTCATAATCCCTCAGGCAAGTTTATTATATGCTGCAAGCCAGAAGTTGATACCGATAAGTTATTACTGTCACGTGGCTACCAATTTGTAACTTTTATCGTAAATACTCGAAAGTGCATGTGCACCTGGAGAGATTTATTGTAGAAATATGTGTTTACATGTAATCTGTTTCCCCCGTGTGTCAGTTGGCCCCGGTCTTAACAATACACTATCATAACGTTAACAATACCCTCCGACAACTCCCAAAATCTGAGGAATAGATAAATTCACAAATGAGCCGTATCAACAGTTCAATTTTGACGCGGAAATTGTTTGCTAATTATTGTTACGAGAATGTCATGGCTTAACGTTGTTTCCACATCGTTGAAAGCCATTTATCACATCGTGTATATGGACATGCATGTAGCCTACGTACGTGTACAAGAAAGCATACACGCTTTCAAGATAAATTAGTGTTCGGATACTGTACTTGTGAACCATCTGTTATCTACCAATTGATTTGTGAGCACCTTTTCCAATAGATCCATACATCGCCCCAAGGTGCATATCAAGATATCATCATGCAATAAGCAAATTATGTTATGGGTTGCCAGATGCGAACGTAAAAGAGATAAGGGAAATGCTGTTAAGTTTCGTTGATCAACCGTGGCATATGTAGAATCCTATACAGTCTGTTAGAGGACGACATGTGTGGAAAATTGACAGAAGTTCTTACCATTGTCTGATTGAAGTAGGGCATTTTGGTCGAGTATACCTCTAATTCGACTGAAAAACATAAATATACTTTTGGATATACGAATATATTTTATGCAATAATCACTATCTCTTTAAAAGAATGGCAATTTAAAACTGTCAAACTTTGATATCTGCGCTACATAGCAGTGTTTAACGGGACAAACACCCTAGAATACAAAAGTATGGAAAGTTATGCTGCCAATGGCAAGGTATGTATGAATAAACAATTTCTATGTTGTTCTGTAAATCTACGCCAACATGACCTGTGTCAGTCAAAGAATAACGATATAAGGTCCATAACATAGACTTGAATACTAAAGTATCCAACTCTATGGTCCATAACCATGTACGCATACAAATGGTGGCGATAAACAGTAGCTCTCCTCCCCTATTCCTCCTCCTCCCTCCTCCTCCTCCTCCTCCTCCTCCTCCTCCTCTTCCTCCTCCTCCTCCTCCTCTTCCTCCTCCTCCTCCTCCTCCTCCTCCTCTTCCTCCTCCTCCTCTTTCTTATTCTGCTTCTGTTTCTTCTTTACTTATTCTTTCTGCGTCTTAATTTTATGCGAATGACTTCTATGTAAGAAAATTATCACTAATTTTGACACACTTTGTTTTCTTTCAAATACGCCATCTTTTAATGTGCAGGTGGTTAGGAGCAGCCTCTCTCGGTGCCGTTGATGTTGGAAGAGATGCCGTCCCACAACCCGTAACCCAGGCAACGACAAATATCATGATAGATCCTGCTACGCTCTGTAGACAGGTTCCTGGCCTGAGTGCGGAACAAGTATGTCACAAGATAAATATTTGTGAGACAAAATATTTACAGTTGAAAACTCGCAACGTTTGGAAATTCTTAAACTAGATGTCCTCTGAAATCCATTATTACTTGATATTACATGATGCACGTTGATGATATAATTAGGTAAAACATTATTACATTTCACTTTCCATAGTTACCCTTCCATATTGTGGTGCTGATGAACTTTTGCCTAATTTAACCAAAACCCTTTTTTACCTAGTTTTAGGTTTCATAGTTCAATTAGCAAAGAAAAGTTTTGTTTGAAGAACACATTAAGTATTCAAAGTGAGTTAAAATATTACAAATACAAATTTTCCAGAGTGAAATTTTTGTGGTTAAATATTTGCTCCTTGCTACACAATAACTATCGGAATTTCCTGTGACTGACAAATTTGTTGCCTTATTTATGGATTCATTTTCCATCACGTGTTCTGTGTATACCTGTATAGACATGTAATCGAGCAAATCTAAGATAAGTTGATATAACCTGAACATGGCTTGGACAGTATAAATGCAAATAATGTATATCTTAACTCATTCTAAAGAAGTATCAATCCTGCCATTTCCCCGTAATGAATATAATACGAAAACACAATGATGGAAAATGGGTTGTTAACACACGCAATGAAAACTTGCAGAACAATTTTGAATGAATGAATGAATGAATGAATGAATGAATGAATGAATGAATGAATGAGTGTTAACTTCATGGTTTGACCCTTCTTTCTCCATCCCACACCTCCTCATTAACCCCCTCCCCTCCCCCTTACAGCAACGAGTGTGCGAAAATTCACCCGACGTTCATCAACATAATCAGCGAAGGAGCAAAGGTCGGCATCATCGAGTGTCAACGTCAATTTCGTTCGGAGAGGTGGAACTGTTCCGTGGTCGGTGATCCAAGCAACCCTTTTGGCCAAATTATTAGCACAGGTGCGTAATACAGTTAATTATTAAATATACTGTTTCACATTAGAGATATAAGTAGTGCCTTTAGACATGTTGTTAGAGTCAAGATTATGCCATGGATAATGGGTATGGGGTCCTACTTCCATTGCGTGTGTCACTTCATGTCACTCACCATCATGTAGCTTCGAGTGACCGGGAATGACCCCAGTTATAGACAAATCACATTTAACCAGAAGTGGGGAACTCCCTTTCAGTGTACTGGTGCATAATAATGGGAATGGTGATCACATTTGGGTGGTATTTCTATATTTCTGCTCGGCGTCGACGCCATGGGAGGGGACAAGCGCACATGTTCCTTTCCACCAATTTCTGATGCACTAGTTGGTCCTAAGGAAAAGTCGTGGTGATTTGCCGAGACG
Organism: Eucidaris tribuloides; assembly: GCA_001188425.1. Lineage (NCBI taxonomy): Eukaryota > Metazoa > Echinodermata > Echinoidea > Cidaroida > Cidaridae > Eucidaris > Eucidaris tribuloides. The sequence goes on from JZLH01S0218917.1 coordinate 6,602, forward strand.
CTGGTGGGGTAGCACTAAAATAATTCAGCTCCAGCAATGACACCACTATGCCTGCCCACAAAACAATTCTCTCCTTGCCCCTCCACTGACAACAAATCACAGGTACGCCGCCGCTGTCACGAACAATCCCAATGTATATCTCATTTGGTCAACTTCGAAAAATATGTTTACTCATACATGACGCCATAGCAACTTGTATTTAACATTCTGTGCGGTTAAAAAGACATTAAGACCGGAGACAGATCAACTACAGCGTTTCTTTTTTTTCGTATGTTTTATTGAATTAGCATAATCGTGTACATAAACAATTATCTATGATTAAAAATTACAAGCAAAAATCAAAACATAAGTGAAAAAAAATAAATAAAAAATAAAGAATTAAAAAAAGGGGGACAAGAAAAATGAATACTAAAAGCAAATTGATAGTACAATATCCACTCTGCAACTCTGATAACGAGTATTCAGTTTGTTTGTTAATGATGCAAAGTGTCTAAATGTATACCATAAATATATGTTTCCTCCATGAAAAGTGTCCTGTCAGCTCATTGCTGAGGGGATATTTTTTAATAATCAAAGCAATGTCTTCATTGACGAGTTAAGTGATGAAATTAACATAAAAACATGTGTGGAAACGTTTGTGATGCAAAGGCGATTTGATTTCTCTCAGCTTTGCAGATCACTGACATGACTCTAAAAGGCAAATAGCAGTGTTGGAAGAAGTCTTTACTCTGGGATAAAACGAATATAAGATCAAGCACACTGTTCAGGACTCCTGGCCTGCTGTCTAAATTTCATGATCGAATACTTATTACTTTTTCAACAATCACCATCAGTACTCATTGTGACGGGCAATTTTTTTTGTAGCTTTGTATGAGATCAATTTCTGTCAGGGCACCAGAATAATTCAATACTGTTAAATGAACGCTAGTTTCTCCACAAGTAACCAACTTCAAAACAAATCCGTCCAGCTAAGAGATACTCTCTAGCCTGAGTATACATCGGTGTATGTGTATATTTGGTTGAGACATTTTTGACTTTCGACACTTCTACCAATCATGTTAATGCCCTCTGAATCGAAAATCTTGCTCAAATATACACGCGAATGATATTCTGCGTAATCCCGTTGTGGCGTATACCGGTATGTGTGACGTAACGAACGGTCTGACCGTTTGGTGTTATCTATAGATGATGTCAACATGTTCGCCAGACTCGTTGTTTGTCTTGACGTCACTTAATGACATCAATTAAATCCCGCTTATCGAAATGCGAATGAGCTTGCAACGTTCTTACACTAAATTTTATACTAGGAAGAGCCTCTTTTTACGGTTTGTAGGAATGCAGACGGAATGATTATAAAGAATACCGACAGATAGGTAGCCTACATAATATATGGATGGCATGTTGTATGTGGGTATGTCGGTTTAAATTACGCAAGTAACAAGTCTTGGTTGTTAAGTATTGGTGAATACATGTATAATGTACAGGCCGTACGTTCATGTACATGTGTCGATAATCTCTTTCCATAAACGGTGTATTTTGATTGATACACGTGTTGAAGTTTGTCAAATTGTGACCCCCTTCTTTTCAGAAGGCCTTGACATTTTACAACCCATTGTTTGAATAGTCTGTCTAGAAACCTACTGACCTTAGCCAATATGATTATATCACATACCCACGTTGTGTTAATTGAATGACTGTATAGTACACGTGTAAGATAAAACAAAGACTTCTGCACAGGTTCATGATAATAGAGTGTATTAGTAAGTCCTGAATGAAGATTTTTTTCTTTTAACCGTTACAAAGTCGAAAAGTTAGTGCTTAATGTTTATATCAAGCTAAGTGACTTTGAGGTGTGAAGTAGGGTGTACAAGTGAACCCGGTTTTTGACAGATGGACCACTGATATGACATCCATTAAAATCTGATCAGTCAATCCCATATTACCACATGTTTGAAGACACAAACGTTTCCCCATACGCAAATATAAAATACAGACACACATACGCATACATGTACATATTATATATATGTTCACATTATACACCCATTACCGATTTGCATAGCAACAGTCGTCCGAATTTCCTACATTTTATAATTGATTGTGCCGTGTGTTAATATCATGTGGAATATTAATCATGACTATGTGTTTCCAGTGTACCAGCAGTCGAGAAAATATTGTTTAGCTGGAAGGGCATCGCCCCCATTACATGGGAATATTGTTAATTTCTTTCGCAAAGTGTAAGTCGGTGGGGGGGGGGGGTCAAATATACCCAATCGAGGAATTCGGTGTAAACGAAGGGCAGAAAGTGGGTTTCAAGTTTTATGTGTATGATTCCCCGAAAGTTTTTAAAGAGTAAAATAGGAAGGATGGTTTCATGGTTTTGTATCTAATAATACAAACTTATAAAAACAAATATTTAAAAAATAAGTTTGTTGCTGAAAATGGTCTTTATAGATTGTTTCATACATGCTTTCCTCGAGAAGAGGAGACAGGGGCCCTCGGTTTGCCAAACACTTCAAAACATAAACAAAGTAACAAGGGGGTTGTTGCACCCGCAAATGTAATAATCGCCCACAAATGTAACGACGCCCACAAATGTAATAACACTTCACCCACAAATGTAACAATCACCCACAAATGTAATAACACTTTGCCCACAAATGTAACAATCGCCCACAAATGTAATAATCTGTTGCCCACAAAATATGTAATAATGCATTTAACCCACAAATGTAATAATTTCGAACTGCTTCAGGTTCTTCGTTTATGTCTTCACACTGCTATCACCCTCCATACTAGTCTATATATCAGACCCTAGTAAGTATAAGAACGATCATAGTCTATTAAGTAGACCTCAATGAGTATTTTATCCATAAATGTGCTGACTTTTCAACGTACCTTCCATACCCCTGATAGTCTATACATCAGACTGAAGGTAGTTAGAAAAAACATATCTCTATAGTCATTATAGTCTACGTACTACACCTGCATTTGTATTTGTGTATCCATATGCTGACTTTTCAGAATTACATTCCAACCCTCAGCCTAACCTGTGTATCAAACCTTAATTTGTGTTATATACGCGATCCCATTAGTCTGTGTATCACACCTTAATGAATATTTGCAGATAACTAGTCTATGTAAAAGGCATTAGTCATGAACGCATAAGGTAATCCCTGTTACTCTATATACTGGATATTATGCAAGTGCTGAGTTTTCAGACTCTCAATTTATTATCCCAGTTTAGTCTATGAAGTAGACCTCAATGGGTATTTTCTTATCCACACATGTGCTGACAATTTGAACGTACATACCCCGTGGTAGTTAATACGTCAGACTGACGCTGGTATGTCGCTATAATTATGTAGTCTATATACTACACCCCAATGTGTTTTTGTGTATCTACATGCTGACCTTTCAGATTTATGTTCCAAACCCCATTCTAGTCTGTGTATCAGACCTTGGTTGGTGCTACATTCACGATTAAATTTAGTCTGTGAACTAGACCATAATGAATATTTGCAGATAATGATCCACATATAATGCCGATAATATATGCACGGTGTACTCCCCGTTAATTTATGAACTAAATGTTAATGGTATTTGCATATTCAAGGGCCAGGTTGTCAGATTCTCAAACTACAATCCCAGTTCAGGCTATGAAGTAGACCTCAATTAGTATATCCTTATCCCCATATGAATGGACATTTCAAATGTACATTGTACCCACCAAAGACTACCCGAACATGGTAATAATTAATACACAAATACCCATCTGCGGCTGATACATTGACTACTACTGTTTAAGGTTGTGGGTAATGTGCTATTACACAAGCTAAGGTCTGATACAAAGACTACCCGAAGATGGTAATAATTAATACACAAATACCCATCTATGGCTGATACATAGACTGCTACTGTTTAAGGTTATGAGTAATGTGCTACTACACAAGTTTAGGGTCTATTGCCAAGACTACGCGAAGATGGCGATAATTTATACACAAGTACCCATCTACGGCTGATACATAGACTATTACAAAACTAAGGTCTGAGAATAAGACTAGCGAGGATGGTCATCAGTAAATCACAAATCTCCATCAAGGGCTGATACCTAGAATACGACTCTTAGAAATTATTACATTTGTGGGCGAAGTGTTATTACATTTGTGGGTGATGCGATATTTTTATTACATTTGTGGGTAAAGTGCGTTATTACATTTGTGGGCGTTTTATTACATTTGTGTGTGATTATTACATTTGTGGGTAAAGTGTTATTACATTTGTGGGCGTTGTTACATTTGTGGACGTTATTACATTTGTGGGTGCAACAGGTGTCCTCGTCAAAATACCCCTTGAATCTCATAATATGCCTATAATGCCTGGATGACGTTCATATATGGCAGTATACGAAGTGTAAAGCATGACTGAAATATCAATGGAAATATTGTTATAAAGAACGGGGTTGAAATACTTTTATGCAGGTTTCCTTTACCATGTGTGAGTTAGATCAAATAATTGATCTGATAAATTGTTGGAGAGGTCATAAAATGTAAAATTCTTTCACGAAATACTTCGGGATACAAATTGTTGTAAACGATTCCAATTCACGAATAAATGTGATTATAATTATAATAGTGCACGTAACAAGAAAAAACGAGCCATTACCTTCTTATTGCTTTCACAGTACTAACAAAATTCAATCATTCCCCCTCAACCTAGCCATTTATTTGGAATAATAACTCGTGGCAATTCATAATCGTAAAATCTGTACCAAACTTTAAGAGTCAGACATATTTGGGTGATATTTTATAATTGTGGCGTCAAATTCCATACAATATATGAAAGAAGAATTTAGTGAATAAGGCACGATCTTTATGGTTGATATTCATGCCTGCGAGCCAGAGATTAAACTAATAGGCTATGTATATCAAAAGACATTTTTGTTGCAAATATATGTACTTTTCGCACAGCGGCACATGAATATTTGGACATGAATTCTTGTTTAGTGTGCGCCCATAAACTGGAAGGGCTTTGCTCGTTTAAATACTAAAACCAGCACTGTTACGTGTAGATGTGGTCTGTAGGCTATATGTATATTTAACGTGAACTGGGAACCCTTTCTCCACTTCTCCACCAGTTTACCTTACTGGTGTCAACTGTGAACAAGCTCAAACTCAAATAAAAATATAATTCAATTGAATCAAAAATCCAAGTATTATATCATACGTACCGTGGTGGATGTTCTTGATATATTTTTATAACGCGTGTGTCACGATCATTTCTTTTGACAATTTAAATACAGAGAACACATTGAACCCAAGTTGTACATGTATACCACCACCAATTTGCCTTCAAATTATACAATTTACCCCTATAATAAAGTAATCCAATCATTTTTTTTCCGATAAAGTGATATTTATTTCATTATCCAAACGCCCCTTGGCAATCTGAACTTTCGATCGGTGACTACGAACTTGAACCTGGATGTCCACGGGGAAGTTTGGGGTTCAATGTCATGTCTGTTTCGCCGATGTCTGGACTTTGTGTCAAGACACCACTTATACCCGTAAATACAAGACAAACATTGCCTGAAGATATAATTTCATACATCCATGCCCACCAAGTGTCACCATCATTGTGAAAACAAATTTTGTTTAAAAAATTGACGAGTCGAACAGTTATGTTACTGTGTAACTTGACCCAGGACTGGAATTTGAATTAAACTGACAGAAAATTAGAGCTGAACAAATCATGATCCAAATTGACCCAACACCCGAAATGGGTTCATAATTATTATGGTTGCATTAACGTCAAATTCATGGACGATTGCACTTTCCATGCTAGAATAATATCAGCGATTTTTTTTTAATGAAATATATTCCTTTTTTGGCCGTCTTTGAAAGTGCACAAAATCTGGTCAATGAATTGAATGAATAGTGTTGCGGTAAAAATACCTCTCTTGGTTGTGGTTATTTTTTGACAGCAGTTTAAAAATAATTCAAGTGACGCGACCCAAAAGTGTAATCCACAAATGCACGAACACTTAATATCTAAACATAATACTTCTGATGTCCATTCACATTTAACTATATATCTCCAGCGTACATGTGATAACGTTTTTACCCACCTCTCTCTTCGTCTACCAGAAAAAAAGAGAAAAGTATACCGCAGCACGTTTCATACTTCATATTTACCCATTTAAACGTTATTTCTGACATTTTAAAAGATTATATATACTCAGCCGCAACTTCGGCGCCTTTTTCCCAATATCCAGGATCACACGAACGCCGTTTGACCTTCTTTTGAAGAATAAATTCCTTGATACCAAGGTTTATCTGATTTCCCACCACTTTGAATAACGACATTTGTGACAATAAAGATTGATACAAACTTGTGCCTTTGTGCTGAATTGTGCGCCTCTAATTTGTACAAATATTTAAACTCCCCCATGATCGCTCATGCGAAATTAATAAAAGAAATTCTATACAGCAATATTACCAAGGTGGCGAGTCTTAAAGTTACGAATAAGATAACAACGTTCTGTGGAAAGTTCAGGAACAGATTTTGCAATCGATTAATTTTAACGTATACACTGTCCTAATTGTTTGATTTTTTTGTCTTTTACTTACATGTAGGTTGCACTTTCTTTTCGGTAGAGGTAAAACGGATTCTGTGAGCTTTTGGTTAAATTTTAGATTTTTAAATTGTTTGCCACATCATACCATTAGAACAAGTTGTAATCGAACGCATAGTGATGAGCAAAATGCGTTAAAACATACTTATCTTATAGTGTATATCAAGAAATTTTAAACACAAACTGTTTGGTATGTCATTAATATGTTTGTACAAACTTTTTAAATGAAAGTAAATTAAGATTCATCCCAATATTTTTATTTCTACACTGATATTGAGGAAATAATAGTATACTTGGAAATATATTTATACCATTGTACTATTGTAGGAATCTGCCGAAAAGGGGGTTCATACAAGGCTCTCTTTAACCATTTTGTCGCAATTATAGCGGCACCATCATTTCAGGGCCATTTTGGGGTGCTTGAAAGCACCATTTTGACATAGACTTAGTTCTTGGAAGCACGAATACATGATGAGAATGGTGCCAAGGAGAACCGTTTTACGCCATCATGGTGTTTCTTATAGGGTCCACAAAGAAATATTATGAGCGCGATATTTGGAAACTGTGAACTCCAAGAAGTTTTCAGTAACTTTCCTGTCAGTTTTTGAGTGTTTGTCACGTTGTCAGACGTTGATTGTACAAAATAGTAGCATGTAGTACACGCTATGTATCTATACAATATAATGTAGACATTGTTGTTAGCTTTGATATCTATAAAGTAGGGAAATAACTGTTCGTGAAGCCCCCATCCGGCCGTCCTGCTATACTTGTGCATATAAGTTCCGCTACCACAAGAATGGGAATATACAGACCTAACGTGGAAGTCAAGTCTAAAAACCCAGCACAACCATATCGCAGGATTCTCAAGGGATTATGATGGAAAGCCAAAGGAGATGAAAGTGGTCTTAGGGGGAAATGTTGACATTTTCTCTCAAAGTACACCTTTATATCAGCTACACAGATGAGTGACATGTAGAAGCACACTCATACCGATTGGGATTGTGTGGCAAAAAGTTCGTGCGTTGTTGTTTTGTACTTTCCTCGTAGTTGGGAAATACAACTTCCTATCTATCATGTCTATTTGACAGGAAAGTGCATGTAACGCATAATATGAAATGTATCTGATACCGCATTCTCTTTTAGACCAATTTAATTACTAAAACCGATTGGACTAGTCCGTTCAAGTTCAATTAGACTTTATTTTCATCAAATGAACAAAGGGTAATACATATTACAAAACATTTGTTTTCATAAAACATTCATTTACATATTTTTTTCAATTTGTTAGAAATGATACAAACTAATTCATGAAGTAGGCCTATATTACAGTGAAGGTATACCGGGTACAACAAATTGAATAACGAAACATGCTTTATAGGCTTAGCAAAAGAAACTGCTGGAAAAGAGTGATCCACTGAAAAGGACTATACTGATCGATGATGATTAAATCAATGCAGTTTCTATGGGAATAAAGCATGATATGTTGTTACAAACACCAGGAGCACAAAATTATTATTCCATTATCTTAAATATGATAATAATAAATAATAATAATATAAATAATCCCTATTTCATTGTTCGAAATAGAAATCAGAAATAGAAATCCTCCGAAAATTCATTTTGCCCAATTGATCATGGGCCCGGCAGCCTGCACTGAGCAGCGCCAGATCGACGTTGCTCTATCCCTTAAATCATTGAACGCGAAACAAAATAGCAGCAACTCCCGTCCTTTAACGTCTTTTGGTCTGACGCAGCCGGGGTTTGAATGGGCTCGAACCCCCGACCTCCCGGTTGTGAGGCGGACGCTCTACCAACTGAGCCAACACAATCAAATATAAAATGGGGTCTATTCGTAATTTCCCTGTAGAGTGTGGATGGAAATGGGTTTCATTTTTACTACTGCCTGTCTATGTAGAGTTCCTTATTTTCTAACACGTTTCACAAAAATGGCATTAACCGTATTTAGTAATATTCATCTTTATCTTCCATCACAGGTAACAAAGAAACGGCATTCATATACGCCATCACTTCAGCAGGTGTGGTCTACTCCGTGACGAGGTCTTGCAGCCGCGGTAATCTCACCGAGTGCGGCTGTTCCTCGCCCCGCGGCCACCCGGGCGAGGCTGTCGGCGATGCGGAAGAGTGGCGATGGGGCGGCTGCAGCGATAACGTGGATCACGGGATAAGGGTCGCCAAGAAGTTCGTGGATGCCGCGGATAAAAGTGTGCCGGAGAGGAGGACAGAGATACACGTCATGAATCTCCATAACAACGAGGCTGGTAGACAGGTGAGATATGGCTAAATTTGGATTTGGTTTGGAAGAAAGGAAAACAGAAAGTATTATAGGCCGAATGAAAAGGTAAAGTCAAATTTACATCGCTCATTCACTGGAATAAGAAATGCAGAAACACACTTCAAGATGATTAATTGGAGTTTGAACTTCCTCTTTCTCTTTCTCTTCTTCGGCTTTTTCTTCTTCCCCTCCTTCTTCTTCTTCTTCTCCTCCTCCTCCTCCTCCTCCTCCTTCTTCTTCTTCTTCTTCTTCTCCTTCTTTTCCTTTTTCTTCTTCTTCTTCGTTTTCTTGATGGTGTTGATGGTGGTACACGTAATACTACTCGTAATAGTGGTAGAGTAGTAGTAGTAGTGGAGACTGGTGGTAGTGGTGATATTAGCAGTAGTAGTGTAGTAGAAGTAGTAGTAGTGGTATATAGCCCCTATAGTGCCTGGACAAGTGTATGTTAGAAATATCTTTGCACATGAATAACCTTCATCATCATTAACAAAATGATAATGATAATTTCTACGTTCGAGGTCATATAATCGGGCATTGCAGCGACCCTCACTCCAGCATAAATAGCCAACAAACTGACATCGTCACGGCTTGTAACTGTGTAGGTGCGTTAAGTGCCCACTAATGAGGAAATTTAAATGAAGCCACAAACCACCGATTTATGTGCGGTTATAATATTTGCTGTAAAAGCCGTACTCCTTTGAAACCGTGACCTTGAGACACGAAACATCGTTGCGCTGGTCTGCTAAAAGGCTGCTAATAATGACTAAAGCAAATTGTTTACGAATAACTATCAGTGGGCCTACTTTCAAAGTTTGGCTTGCTACAAATACAAACTAAATTTGATAATAGTAGTACACGTCATCAGTGGTGTGGAAATAAATAGATTTTATTTAAACAAACGTGTTGTGTCAAAATTGTTTTGTAATCGTGAGAGACACAAGCTATTCAAAATGGTGAATTATTCACCACATCATTGTCGATAACCATGATTTAACTCAACAAAACACACTCGCGCAGCTCATCACCCACGGTTGCTCTGATTACTGCCAACATTTCGGCCACTTGAGGGCGTCTGTGTCATTTTGAATTTGGTGTTCAGTCATCAGGCGATCGCACACGACGTAACAAATGTTACCTCTTTATTAAATTGTTTGACGATTGTTATTAATCCATTCATTGCACTACTTTGGCGTTAATAGCAAGAAGTCAATGACGTTTAGAAATAATCATTTCCTACAGACACAACAAAACGACTGGACATTCACCAGTTTGCTTAATTTTGTTTCCGGCCAAACCCAGCCTAAACCTTCACCGCCAAAAATTACCTCATATTAAGTGTAAATTCAGAGAAAATTTAAGGTTTTTGTTTAGTTTGTTTTATTTTTGTCTCATAAGCAATCGGTTTTATGTATCATCCTCTTCAAAAAGTATATTCTCCATGTACTGTACCAAATTACCAATGCACGTCGCAAAGTGATAAATTCTGAATCAAGCTACACTGTAAAAAATATTGGGGTAAGTTTACCCAAAATTTACCCAACATGAGTATTAATTATGTGTCCGACAAGTATTGTGTGTTAAATTTACCTCATTCCCTAGAATTTGCCCTTTTGTTTGGGTAATTTAAATTAAAACCATTCATTTTACCAGTAAAATTTACCCATCGTCTTTTTTACCCAAAATTTACCAACATTGAGTATTAATTATGTGTCCGACAACTATTGGGTAAATTTACCCCAATCCAGGAAATTTAAGAATAAGTATATAAATAATGAAAATTTATTCTTTCGGAATCTAAGATTTTAATTGTCTTTTCCACTATATTGTTTACATTTATGAATGGTCCTATTCTAATTTCTAACTTATCTACCAATCACATTATCCTAATCTTATAACCTAATCCAGGGAGTAATTAAGTCCTGCCTACTAAGACCATACTTGGTTTCTATATATACCAACTTTTTCAAGGCAAGATGAAAAGTTAGTAGTTACCCCGACATTTTTTGGCAAACAGTGAGTCCCTTATTAATATTATCCACTTTCCTATGAGTTTTATTGTTTGCTACTTTTGTTAAAACAACTTTGATTATAAATACTAGATGTCTAATATGTTTATGTCTGAGACAATTATTTTAAATTGTTATTTATCAATCCTTGATCTGCCATTTGCTACCAGTTATGCAAATTAGAATATGAATATGCATAAGCTATAGTTTCTAGCTCTGCCTTTGGCTATCGCTATGGACTAAACCTGTTAGCGTTAAGTGTTTTCATGCGCCTAGCCTATTCTGAAATTGCCGCCCCTGTTGTCAGGAAAATAAGACACCAAAACACCGTCCGCCACAACCCGCACATAGACACACCACACACACACAAACACACAACACACGACACACACACACACACACACACAAACACACACACTATGCACACCACCACACACAAACACACACACACGTCATCATTACACTAAATACAAAATACACACACATATTACACATACACACATACCATAGCACTACACACACACACACAACACACACACACCACAAAACACACCAAATACAAACAGGGCTCTACATCGTTAAAAACACATGCATGTAATACATCACACACAACACACCACACACACACACACACACAACACATACATCAACACACACACAACACCACAAATACAATACAGGCTACACGTAAACTCACACACTGCCATGTATTACACAAACACACACACACTAAAGATATACATACAAACGACATACAAACATTTACTTACGATTGCCACTAATTGAGCCAGACACACTCAATCGCACAACGGTTATACAGTTATCCATACATACACAAAGCACAGACGTATTACACTCACACAACTCACACACACATCACACACAAACCAAACACACCAGCACACATACCACAATACACACACACACACACACACACACACTACACACACACACACACACACACCAGTTTGTTAGCACATACGCGACAATCTATTCAATTCGGTGTTTTATCCCGGCATCTTTCTTTTACCCTAACCCTAACACATCACACATACACAACACCACCACACACACCACACACACCCACATCACACACATTTCATCACATTCACTCACATACACACACCGAAACACTACACCGACGCACACTAGTTCATTACACACAATACGCTGAGAATCGATTCAAGCTGGTGTTTCTTCCCCCCGTGGCGCCGCATTTGGGTAAAGAAAAAGAGATTTAATACGTTGGGTTAAATTTGCATTGAAGCAAAACAGCTTGGAGATTTTACCAACTTTTTCCCGTGTTCACATTTACCTTAATTATTTCCCAAATTTCCATTTCGCTCCAGTTGGTTTTTTCCCGCGATATTGGTGGATTAAATATTACACATGTTGGGTAATGATGTAGGCCAAACAGTGCGAAAGTTTATCCCAACTTTTACCCAATTTTGATTTATCCTCAGTATTTAGGGTTAACCAATATTTTTTACCAGTGTAATTCTCATGCGAACAAAATTATATACTCTGAACTCTTATTACATTTTTTTTTCAATCATTTTAGATTTAATTTTTGGTTTGGTGAATTTGATTTGGTTTCATTGCTACAGGTTTTTGTTTGGTGTTTTTGCTTTCAAGGGTATATAGATAGACAATTGGAAAAATAATAACTTTTAGACAAATATTATCAAAACTTAGTTTACCCCATTTTTATGCTGATCGTGTACCCCTGCTTTCTTCACATACCTCAACGGTGCATTCACCTATTCCAAACCACGTTTTTGACATGGATCGCAGCGTTTCGAAGTAAATCATCTTATCATCATCCATAGTCTCACTTCTCTGGAAAAAAGTAGCTTGGCCTATTTTCCCTCAAAAGTAGAATAAATCTAGCTGTGTACATAATGTCTTTGAAAAATATTTTGGAGTATCGGCCTTTTAAAGGTACTGTTTTTTTTTTTTATTCTATATGTCTTGAGAAATCATCAGACCAACATAAACATTCGCGATAATAAAAAGAACACAAAAACTCAATTTTTTCAAATGACGTCACTCAGTCATTATTTCAGTGATATGAAATGGATTAACTTCAATCATTATGAATGCCGATTTTCATGAATAAAATAAAATGCTGTTGGGTGCATGGAAACATCCTTGTTTGTAATATCGAGTTTGGAGATGTGGTGAGAAACATTTACATTACAATACATCTGATGCATGTAACGAGCTCCTGCGAGAAAATGTCATCAGTAATTGGCACAAAAATTACTATTATTCTGATTTGTTCCTATTTTAACTGGCCAATTTACAATGTTGCATTTACAAATTTAAGGACCACTTTTAAAGCGCAGTCCAACCAACAAAAGCATTTTTTCCGAACACAATTGATAAGGGTTTTTTTTTGACAATTTATAAGAAAATGTTCAATTATGCAATGTCATCGTGTCTAGCTATAAGCTGTTTAAATGGCAATATTGCAACCCACCCACAAACTATTTCATAACTAATTTGCATTATGGGAAACATTTGTGCTCCTTTTTTGTGGTTTGAGAGGATGCTATTCCATCCTGCCTCGACCGTGCTTGGGCGCTTAGACATTTTACCTTTAAAATGTGCATGTGCGCGGTTTTTACGAATCTGCACATCCAGATCATGCATGTTCGTTCCAAATTCAATGTTAAATGTGATCACATGTGTCATTTCTGAGACAATGAGTTCAGTTGACCCATAAATATGACGCCACCCGGACGTACATATTTCCTTCGTCTCCCTAACACTTGTTCCAATTCTTCTTTGCCATTATAGTGACGACATCATGAAGTCGAGGATTTGAAGAGGCAGAAACACCCGAATATTTTATTACGCTGCATTACGAATATGGTTTGCATCATATTCATTGCCAATAGTATAGTAAGCTAAACAAAAAAAAACCTCTTAAAATGGGGGTATTACGATTACCCCTCCCCCCTATATTTTTGTAAATTACGAATTTCTAGGAGACATTTCAGATGTGCCGCCACTGCAAAAATGGGCGAAGTATGAGATCACCATAACCTGATCAACCAAAGTTCAGATACTTTATTCCGTTAACTTATGCGGAGAAAATATATCCATTGGAGAAAATCGGATTAACTACATCTAGGCCAAGAATATGATATACGCGAAAACCACGCACGCACAAACACACAGTCACACAGTAGTAGTGCCTAATCATGCTAATGTATGGGTAAATGTTTATCTCTTTATGTGCACGTGTATACGTATGTCATGTAGTAACGTGTAAAATCATTTGAATAGTTATAATGTCGCTCTATCCCTTTGAATTCCTTATTGTGACAATGTTAACATTTCTGTATACCAAGAAGGTTTAAAAAGCAGATCTGAAAATCAGATTCAAATTTCCAAGAAAGTAGGCATTGCTCATGAACATACAGTAACGTAATAGACCTACGACCAGGACAGGGGAACCAACGACGAAGGCAATGAGTAATATTACATCCATAGTTAATTGATTTGTATGATTTTGGTTTGTTGTATTTTGGATTGGATCGGTTTAGTTTGGTTGGGTTTGGTTCGGCTTGATCATTGGTTTAGTTTGGTTTTATTTAGTTTTTGGTTTGATTTGATTTGATCTAGTTTAGTTTGGTTTGGTTTAGTTGATTTGATTTGATCATTGCTTTAACTTGATTTAGTTAGGTATAGTTTGGTTTGGTTTGGTTTGGTCTGGTTTGGTTTGGTTGGGTTGGGTTGGGTTGGGTTGGGTTGGGTTGGGTTGGGTTGAGTTGAGTTGAGTTGAGTTGAGTTGAGTTGAGTTGAGTTGGGTTGAGTTGAGTTGAGTTTGGTTAAGTTGAAGTGAGTTGAGTCGAGATGACTTGTGTTGGGTTTGGTTTGGTTTGGTTTGGTTTAGTTAAGTTAATAGGCCATTGATTTGATTTGATTTGATTTGATTTAATTTGATTTGATTTGGTTTGGAGTTGTCATTTATCTATGAAGGTGCAGAATGCAAGAAAACTGTTCTGAACTAATATCCGTCTCCTACCAGTATAATGTTGAGTAGAAGTGAGTATACGTACGATGCAATATATGGAGCTCATTTCAAGATTACTTTATGCCAAAACAGGATTGCAACTAGCATAGTCAGATAGTTAAAGCATGATTTACGTCGTAACAACAAGAAAAATCGGAGAGACTTCTGGTTATTCCGTGTGATTTATAACCGTTCTAGAGAACGCAAGGCACATCGTTAAAAAGTTGAACCAGTCGTAAATCGGGCCGTAATTGAGGTTACAACTATGAGTTAGGTGTGTTTGACATGCCGATGTTACCCGGCAGGTGTGCGGGTGATAACTCGACTTTAGTCACGTCAAGGCTTTGATCACGGGACACTTTTTCACATTTTAATTTTTGTTTAACAATGTTTCTCGTTTCAGAAATCTGAAAATGCATGACCCTAAGCGTTATCAGTGTCTACAGTCTAGATATATGATGTAAAACTAAAGGCCTGATAAAACAAAATACACTTCTAGAAAATTGTTAGGTGCTTTAAAATGAAGTTTACCTCATTGACTAATGATGCAAGTAGACCGTTCCGCATTCATTCATAGTTATCTCGATAGTAGCTTGAATTATTTCTATTTAGTTTTATTATTTTAATGTAAGTATACAATTCAAAGTTCTACAATATTAAATCAAGCCTCTCCAATATTTTAAATGTCTTCAGGTTTCAGCTTCAGAACAGAATAGTAAAATAATGTCTCGTGTTTGCATTTGTGTGGTATTAGGTGAAATGTCCAGATTAAATGTGAAACAATGTGTGGTAATAAATAGTTTACAACATAATCAGCTAATGCCGTGTGTATACAACCACCCGTTACCTGGTTAATGAGAAATTACTTATACCAGGGAGCTGTAAATAATATTTACAGCTCCCTGCTTATGCAACAAAGAAATCCATATGTAATTCTCTGAGTTTGTAAATTGGTCAAATCTAAGTGGGCAAACTTTCTGCAGATCAGCTCCGATGGTTTTGTAAAAGGAGAAGAATATACATGTAGTGTTGTCAAATAATGAGTGATTTCAGGAATCAGATGGATTTTTGTGAAAGACCGCGGAAGAAAGGGAATACTAGATCACGGTTAGCATGGTTGCTGAACCAACAAGAAAACGGTTTTTAACATATTTCAACTTTTACAATAAAACTTTTTGCACTTAATGTATAGAATACGAGCAAAGTCTCTCGTTATAACTTGACCCCAAAAGACAATGACTTCCAATTGTTTAAAAAGTGTTTCAATCATCATTGGTTTTATTTTGTTATCGGAATCGAGGTCATTTGTTTTTACATCCTTGACATGCGCATAGTCTGGTAGACATGTCAAAGGACGCCGGGTAATTTCACGAAATATGGAGAAATTCTGACAATAAAATGTTCCTCTAGAGGAAAATTCCACGTGTCTATCTGCAAGTAACACGGGGATTGTGAATTGGACCCAAAGGCCACACGTAGTAGCCTCGGAGATGTTTCTTGTGAAGTGTTCATGAAGTTCGGATCCAGGGATGGTGAAAACTCTAAGGGGGTAATGTAGTCGCATTATTTTGAAGGATGAGAAGTTATATCACGGAGTCCAAGTCGTGTACGAACAAAACAGTCTTAGTTTGTGGTTCTTCATTGGTGATCCGCAACGTGTAACCGTTGCGGATCACCATTGATTTCGTCAAAATCTTTTTCTTCTTGGTGATCCGCAACGTGTAACCGTTGCGGATCACCATTGATTTCGTCAAAATCTTC
>JZLH01S0218939.1:20089-36930 GCA_001188425.1 Eucidaris tribuloides
TTTTCCAGATATGTTATCATGCTGGCGTTGAGGAGAAAATAAAACTATAATTGCACAGTTTGATCGCAAAACGCGTCAACTTGACTTAGTAACTTTGGAGAAAAATACATTTCTTTGCCCGATTGTGTATACGCGCCTACGCAAAAATAAAAGTAAAACCCCAAAATATTTTGTACTTGCTTGTGGAATTTGGCTGCAAATTTTATACTATCTCAATGTAAATAGGTGGTAAATGTGTAGTTGCAACTTGTTAATAACTCAATTTGGTGGAAATGGAATAAACCCGTTTTGCAATTAAACTCTTCAGTTGTAAGATGAGTACGCGAATCTGTGATTATAATAGAAAGCAAGCTGTAGTGTACTTTACCACCCATATACCCAGGCGGGGGCAAATTATTTGTTCACCATACACCTGAAGTTTTAATCAATATGACCTACGACTAGTCACTACATTGTGGTTTTGATGGTTCGTAAGAATAACACAAACATATATACCACAGCTTTAGTGACTTGGATATAAGTTCGACTGCACTTAAATAGAAAATATGGGGCATGCACTAAATTGGTCTGTGTCTGACCCCCCCCCCTCCCCCCACTCCCAGTGATAAAAATACAATATTGCCTGGAAACTGCATGTGTTCTTTAAATATTGTTGGGAATTTACACCCCACGTGGTATAAGCTGTAACTTATTGTACCTTCAAGAGTACAAAACTTTTATTTGGTTGGAAATCTGCATTCATAAATCTTCCAAAAAGATGTATACAGGTTATGTCTATGAATATTCTCACTCATCCAGGTAGTAGATAAGCCTGATGAAGCGTCCCGGATAGGACGTAAAACGTTGCATCTCGTAAACAAAGTAAGTCCAGTTGACAAGTTTTAACGTTTGAAGTGTTATGTATAAAGGTTATACATTTTGGAGGGTGGCGAACCAAAATTTTATTGTATCATGCCACATCTTATATGTATTAAGTGTTTGTGATGTGTTTATCATGAGGTTAACAGCCTAACTTTACCTTTCACTTATTCAAATATTTTGCTGAATCTGAATTTTTTTCTTCACTCGTTGTACACGTACTATTCTTGAGTGTTCTTGTGGTCTCTAAGAAGATAGAGTAAGCGGAATTATTATCACATAGCCCGTAATGATAATACATTTAATTCAATTCTTCATCGATTGAAGGCCGAATTGTGAACAGTTTAGTCATAAGTTAAAAACAATTCAAGAAAGAATAAATACAGTTAAAATTAGTGTTTATAGCTTTAGAATTGTCCTTGGCTCTCACGAACATGTTATTTAAAACCAAAGCCAAGGATGTAAATCATCGCGTTTGATGATAAATATATTTTTGAAAGCTTAACCTACTTCCCTTTTCCGGCATTACCCCATTTGGGGAGTTAATACTACTTGTGAAATTTGTGATATGTGGTTAAAAATGACCGCATTTCTACTCCTGTCGGAGAGATCTACTATCCACAGTGTCCAGAAAATCGTTTGTGGTTTTAAAAAGAGTAGCAAGGGTCATTCAAAATTTAGCAACCGATAACTGTCATAGCCTATTGTAGGAACAGAATCTGCAAGAAAACTGAAATTGATTTGATTTCAATCTTGTGAGCTATTGATTGGAGCCGTTTACAATATACCTTCCATTGTTAAACCCACTTCAAAAGGCTGAACGACACGCAGATCAATAGCTGGAAAAAAATACGCCGACACACCATTTTATAATGATTTCTTTTTTGACATTGTAAAGGCAGATGGAATACATTAAAATATTAAATATACCTATACGGTGCCGATATTTTTACGTTTGTACATTAAAAATAGTTGCATCTATTTTGTGAATTATGATAAAAAAGCTTTTTAAATGGAAAATATGTAAAGATTGCTTACACTTTTGTGTATACTGCGGTATTTAGAAGTGAATTCCTATCAAGCACACAGTCATGTTTGAAACAAGTGTATTGAGAAAACCCTGTGAAACAGTTCCGATTGCAATTTAAAAAATATGTATATGACTTCGTTTGAAAATGTGTTTATTTGAGATTGAGAAGGTTTTAATCTGTGAGGCATCTATAAGTTTTGGTCTATATAACATCCGCCATGGTATAGTCGAATCACAATATTCCGTGCGTTGTGATTCGCCAGCAGTTTGAGAAATGACTAGATCGCATCCGTGGAGATTCGTTCATATATCACGTCGGTTGTCCGGCGGAAGGGTTCTGGCATATGTTCCCGGCAAAAGGGCCTTAACACTAAATTGTCTGTAACTTGAAACCATTGGCTCTTTTCGCATAAAATCAAAGCAGTGTGATATTTTAGGTCCATCTGTCAGTCTGTTCAGTGCAAATATCAAACCAAGCAATATTTCTCATATGAAATGGAATTTACCGTTAAGGTCCTTCTGCCGATAACATAATGCTAGGGCCCTTTTGCCAGACAACCGACAAACATCGGAGTCGGTGACTTCGCATTGCAATCCTGCGGGCGTATAGTATGAAAATGGTCAAGCCACAATTCTGATATCATTATTGACCCATAACTTCCGCTCGAATCCAGTTGACCTCTGCGTCGATTACATGGTTGTCATTGCAATTTAGAAAATTTAGAGATGAACGACCGATTGGTTGTGATATATCGGTTAAATAGACGAAGCTACGTGGGCTGGTGGGTGATGCGGCAATTACAGAGACCCCTGCCCTCCTTTTATCACGTCACTTCCTCTTTATTTCCGCGGCTCCAGTTTTCCCTTATTTTAATAATAACGTGTCAGTGGCATCAAAGTGCCCATAATGGATATACATGTAGAGTATAATATGAGTGTTACAAAGTGGTGTGTTTAACCTTTGTTGAGGAATAATACACATAATTATGAAAAGTCTTGTGATAACGTCTTGTGATGGTGGGGGGGGGGGGGTCTTCCCATGTTTTTCTGAGGGTACATTTTTTTTATATACCAGTAACCGATAATGGTGGTAACGCTTGTAGTAGTAGTAATAGTAGTAGTAGTAGCAGTAGTAGTAGTAGTAGTAGTAGTAGTAGTAGTAGTAGTAGTAGTAGTAGTAGTAGTAGTAGTAGTAGTAGCAAAAGAAAAAGAAGTAGTGGTGGTGGTAGTAGTAGTAGAGCAGCAGAAGCAGTAGTACTGGTAGTATAAGCGGTAGTATATTAACGATTGGATTGTTAAACAAATCGAATTAAAGGGAAACGAATAAATAGATATGAAAGAAATAAAATGAATTCATAATAACACCACATCCTCCCCCTCCCCGCACAAACAGAGGAACCCAGGGTTATTAGCCTCGTCGTATTTCTAACAGTGCTGAAATGAGCAGTGGTTTCCGTAGCCATGACGTAACGACATTAGCATTATACGTGAATTATATCCTAAATCAGGACGTCAACTTCACCTTGTACATAATAAAACCAGAACAAAATATAATACAGGTTAAAGGGACAAAAAATGTGATATGCTGTAATAAGAAGCAGACATATATTACACTCAAACTCGTTTGTTAATACAAGGAGCAAAAATGAAAGTAATGGTCTTCGTGGTTTGCCACTGATCTCACAAATTATAATCATGCTTCTCCAGAAAACTTGAACAATCCGAACAGCTCATTATTGGGCCACTCAGTGACATTCTTCACTTCTTAAAGGCTCCACTAGCAGCCATTAGGAATAACACGCTGATGCCAGATGACGTTTGGAGGTTGTGTGTCCTCAGAATAAACCATCGAGCATCAATCTCAATTATCTGACCAAATAGGGTGTGGATTACAAAACAAATTACGGTGGTTTACCCCTCTGTTTATTGTGAGAGGTTGTAGTATAGCCTCGTTTCGTGTAACCCCCTTTTCAATGTCCACTCTTTGTGATCCAAGTTCATTAGTTTTAAAATAAAACAAAAGGTTAACTTCATACTTCCGATGTGGTGTGCCGCGTTCACGCGATGTTAGCTCTGCCGCAATCTTGCACAATCTGTTTGTAGTATCTAACATAAACGTAACCCGTCGTTGAAAGTGGAAAATATGGTATAAGATAAAAAAAAGTGCAGTTACTGTAGATATTTGGATAATTTGTACTTCTTATGACCAGTTGATCTCATTATAGAGTTTGAGGCCTTAATATGTCGCAATTTTTATTGCCATTTTGTTAATAAATAATAGGTTTTTGGGACAGCTGCACACCCGGAATAACAAATGTATTGTCAAACGGATCTCCTCGTTAAATTTGTAATGACCACGCGGTTATCGTGGCGTGTGTACGGGGTACATGTTTATTTTGAAAGGTATAAGATCATTAAAAAAAAGCCACGTAACCCAATCGAATGAGTAACATAGTTCATCCAATTTTAACAAACAAATTATACCAAGTTTCACACCCAAAAGTTGTACAGTCGACGTTTTCCTTTCCACAGGGTCCGATGGATCAATCTGCATTCAATTTCTGAGGAAGAAATGTTATCATTTCTATAAAATAAATGTACAAGCTTTTTGGAGTGGGGGGGGGGGTAGAGTTCATCCGCGACCAAATCCTAGACCCAAAATTTTCCCGGTAAGCCTAGCCATCAGTAAGGGAGGGGGAGGGGGTTAGAGACGAACAAATTTTCATTCCAAATCCTAGGTCCAAAATTTTCCAGGTCAGCCCAGCCGTGCCGAAAAGTAAATCAGCGGAGGGGGGGGGGCAGGGAAAAAATTCAAGCTGAAATCGTGTCCTACTCTCTTAAAAAAAAAAACCGACTGAAATTGTTCACTTTTTAAGGAGTGAATGTCAAAACAAATCCGAGTGATCCTCGAGGTAACTCCAAAATGAGTAAAACACACCTATTCACTCGAAATTCACTCTTTTTTGACATTCACTTCTTAAAGAGTGAACAATTTCACTCTTTATTTTAAAGAGAGAACAGCTAACAACTTCACGGCTAAAATGGGGTGTTTTCGGCATAACAGGGTGTTTTTTCCGTAAAAAGGGGGTATTTGGGATATCAACTCCCGTTTTGTAAAAGGGAGGTGTCTGAATACTAAAAACACACCCCCCCCCCGCGTAGCCTATGGTTCAAACTATCATGACCTTTAACCACGTACACTGATCACGTAACCGTTGCGTAAACCCATTTATAGGCCATGTAGATCTTGAATGTGAGTGCGATCGACAATAACATATAATCTTACTTCTAAAGGTGTTTCAGGAAGGACTATTACTAGTCACGAATGTTCCAATCTAAAAGAAATTATCTGATAGCGTGTACGTGTGAAAAATAGATAAATCATGAATAATACAGTGTCACTTGACGAAAAACACGTTATTTTCCTGGTAATGTTTATTTCACAATAATATACTTTAAGTCATATCTACCACAGTCACGATTACATCAAATTAAGACGTAATGAATCTGGTGAGCCCATATTAAGTACCGATAACTTTTAAGCTGTAAATCGGTGGTTTTGATTCCATGAAGATGAAGAGTTTGAAATAAACTAATTTACGCGGACGCATGATGCGGGTGCTGATTCACAATCCATCTGCTCTGAATTGCAATCAGAAAAAGACACGAGTATTTATAATAGTCTCTTCGTTTTTTTTTTTTCGTTTACTCGGAATCAATTTGCAGCTATAGCCAACTTGTCCAATCCGACCACTTAACTAAATATCTTACGTCATCTGGCTTCAATCCACATTTGTCAGTTTTCAAATTCACATAATTGACTACGTGAATCACACCGACCGAAAATTAAAAAATAGGGCTAACAGCCATTCATAATTTCAGATTAAAGCCAAATGAACTGTGACAGGTGTACCTTCCCTATACATACAGTATTGGGTGCGCGCGCGGTCTTGTTTTCGTGTACGAGCATTTACGAGTGAGCAGCGTGCGTCAATGCGCATGTATAGGAGTAGACATTTGGGAAGACATTTAGTGCATAGATGTTATTCGCCAAAAGGCGACACGTGCCAAATGAGGCTACCACTTGAACAACTTAAAAACTAAATCATAACAAAAAGATCATCTTGGAAGTTGACACAATAATATGTATGTGTATATTTTTTGGAGGTCGGGGCCGAGATAATGACAAAAAACGTAAACAGAGACGTAATAAACATTTTTATTCGGCAAGGTGGTAGAAATCACTCAAATAAAATGTTTGCGTGTTTGATTTGATCGTTATCTGGTACTCTCTTGACAAAAAAAAGACTTTATATTGATTTAAGAGGTCCATCTGCAATCTTAGGTCGTAATATTGGCTTTGTTTCATGAAATTATTACACTCAATTTTAGCAATAGTTATGACACGTGTGAATTCAATTTGGAGGACCCCACGCATTTGTACTTCTATAGTTGCAATACTAGTTTACCGACTTAAATTGAACTAACCACAAAGAATCATGGAGTCGATTATAACACTTGAATAAGTTTCACTATCAAGTGACTTATGCCATATTTACCCACTGTTCCATCTTCCAGACAATTTGATAAGTTTGCGAAAAGATTTTTCAAACAGCAAACTGAAACTTCGTACTCGTAAACGAAAGTCATTTGACCTACCAACGAATGGAATACACAATGGCTAACCCACTCCCATTAGTAACCCCAAAATATCACTTGTTCCCACCTAAAACGCCTCCGATTCGTGCTAAACTAGTTTTACTTCAGAATAAACCATTATTTCAACACCCACACACAAGTATTTAACCATATATTTAGCATGTTTAGTTTTAATTCAATCGATTTATCACAATGTTGGGATGGCGTAATAGTGTGTTGTCTTCTAACAGTGGTATTATTCATAATTCATAATAACCTGATAATGACAAATATAATTCGCGTGCTGCCGGGGTGGGACACTCATGTATTAATGTTGTAATTATGTACGTACACGAAAACGCGGATTTGAGGTACTTTTTTTAAAAGCAAAACGCGGATCCGCACTTTCGGTATATTAAAATACCTAATGGGGCGAATTTAGGGGGGGGGGGTGGGAGATGAATCCGTGATTGGGGTGCTTTCTTGTGTACAATCCTCGTTTGGGGTATACATAAAAAGAAATTGCTTTGGGATGCTTTTGTTCGTGTAAATCCTCGTTTGGGGTTTACCTGAAAAAAAAAATCATTGCTTTGGGATGCTTTTGTTTGTGTAAAATCCTCGTTTAGTTTCGTTTTGACAACTTGTTACAATCCTAGCTTTATGTTATTTTTGACAGTCAAGGTACACGCATGATTACAATATTTATACCATCAGTCCCCCCCCCCTGGAGCGTATAAATACAGCTAGGTGCCCCTTCTTTCCTTAACAGTGTCCATTGTAATTAAAATCTATTCGTCGCCAAATATAAGTGACAGTGATTTAGTGTACCATATTTGGTCATGTCTGACCGGAACCAGGAATACGTCACCCAGGTCTTTATGAACTTTACCGGGAATTTGAAGTTGGTCAAATGTGGGCAATTTTTTTCGTCATCAGTTCAAGGCTATTTGGAAACGCATTTTTATTGACTGTTTGCACAAGTTCAAAACCTTCATAAAGAGGCGTGTTGTAAGGGTGACAATTTTATTTTAGTTTGTTTGGATATAAATAAGTGCCAACAAGTCAACATTTCTTTCCATGGTCGGTTGGCTTACAACAGCTTTACTGATATATTCTGAGGGACTTTCTATTGGTTTTAAACGACGATATTCATGGGGAATAAACAGGATTAATACCTAATCATTTCATCGTAAAAGATGTCACCTCCTGCTCATGATATACTTCGAGAAGCCATTTCGTTAAATTTGGTATAGTTGGTGCGACACATCCTGTTTTATTAAAGAGATCGTCAGCTACAATCTTCGACACCATATTTGTGTAAGTATATTTATTCAAATATATCGTGACGACAAAATTGTAAATGTGAATTTGTGAAACCAACAATGCAAAGTTGAAAAATACTACAATGGGTTTTGTTTTCTTCAAGATTTCGTACTATTTATGTAACGTTCATCAGTTTGTACGGTATTAGCGAAACAAAACGCAAATTTCTGAAACGTCTTAATAAAAGCAATGTATTTAGAAAATACAATCCCTGATATACATAATGTGTACACCTAATGTACTGTTTAGTGTTTTATACTATACTTATGTATATACATTATTTATAGCATCGTATATCTCACAATAGTGCGAGTATATTTCCTGCACTCTATAGAAATGAAGGTCTCTGTGACCAAACAAGCACAACCTTGCCAGCGCACTTCGAGTCACTGATTACAGCCAAGAAATTTGATTGTAACGATGTTAACAGATGTTAAAGCACTTGTGATTTCATAAATTACGGATTAGTTTGGACACGCTTTTGCTTCGGTGTCTAATTAAAGGGCCGCATCACTAAGAAATGACACCCGCGAACGGCCCAACTTATCAGTTACACAGAAAGCGGCGTTGATAGCGATTGAGGGAAATGATTGATCTTATACGGACATACAATACCAGCGTCACGGACGCGTTCAAGGTTATGAAGTACGTTTAGCATTTCCATCAATTAGACAATGGCAACACGACAGTGCCAACAGCAGCAAAAGCAATAAAACAAAATGATGGAATAAATTATTTTGAATTTAGTAATATAAATAGTGATGAATGAAGGCCGAATTTGGATTGTTCATTACTATATTTATTATTGTAGCTATTATAATCACAATTATTGTTTTTATAATCATACATTTTAATTAATTTTATAATTATCGTTATTTATTATTTATTTATTTATTATGTATGTATGTGTATGTATGTATGTATGTATTTATTTGTTTACTTATTCATTTATTAATTATTCTTTTGACCTTCATAACGATCATTTGGTCCATTAACTCTTGCAATGCCGGAGGTATGCCGAGGTGACCACACAATACACATAATGTCTGTAGAGCTGTAATTTCTCTGGCATGTTCAGTGTTTAAAAAGTCAAAATATGTGAGTACCAGGTTCTACCATGCCCATTTCCCACAAAGCACTGTGTTTAAGTTTAGAGTTGACAGCATGCCCATTGCAGGTTTCATATTTATCCATACGTATCTTGCCACTGGCATTGTCTTATATATTATATTCTGTTCGTTTGTTCATTCATGAAGCTCAGATATGAATGTTTGAAACTTTTTTTTAAAATAAATTTGAACCTTCAAAATCAATGTCTTTAATAGAAGTGGTGACATCTTCATTAGTAGAAACAGTGTGTAGTAGTAGTAGTAGTTGTTGTTGTTGTTGTTGTAGTAGTAGAAGTAGTAGAAGTAGTAGAAGTAGTAGAAGTAGTAGAAGTAGTGGAAGTAGTAGAAGTAGTAGTAGTATAGAGGTTGTGGTGGTATAGTATTTCGGATGATGGTGGTGGTGACGGCGGTAGTAATTCTGGTGGTGATGGTGGTGGACTTTGCTGGTGGTGGTGGTGTGGGTGTTAGTAGTAGGTTAATTATAGTAGTTTTATTTTAAGACGCCATTTATATAGTACCATCATTTTGTGTTTTATGAACATTAGAAGGACGGAATTATCCATGTCGATTCGCAGAAGAACTCAATGGCGTACTGTGAAACATTTGGACGCCCCTCGAGTTTTTTTTTTACACCTGTGCATAATCTAATGAATTTATAACTCATGACTGCACTTTTCTCAAAACATCAAAGGTATTCTTTTGTACACGGACCTTGCATATATTAAGGATTTTATTGTAGCAAATCTGAATACCTGGAACGTGTTCCGTCTTTTTTTAAAGGATTTCAGGGATATTTTAACAGTCTTAAAGGGAAAAGACATGATTGTAAGCTGTCCTCAATTCAGCCTACATTGATAGAATCAAGCATATTTGTGGAGTATCTTTTTCATAGGTTCAATTTCTATGTATCATGGTTACACCGAATCCAGTAGTGATAAATAAATGCTTGTTTCTCCACACAAGTTAATAAATTCAATTCAAATCCTTACTGCGTAGATGCGTAGATATATCGTCGGCGGTCATCCGAACCGTTGTATCGCGATACGACAGTGTGAAACTCATTTCAGAGAAAATCGACTTCAAAGTTTACTATAATTGCCACTTTTTGTCCCAAGCCTTACAATATTTTTATTGCTAGAAATATACATGATAGGAAAGACCAAGACAATTGCTTTACATTGATATCTTTATTTTTACACAGAACCAAGAATCAGAGAAAATATTGCAAAAGAGCTACATGCTTGTAATTTCGGTTTGAGCGTTTTAGATTTTCCCTGTACTAAAACGCCATAGGGCATTCAACAACGCTGACCACATTTTCAATACGTGCGATCAACCAAACCGTCGTATCTCTCTTTCACGTGCAAAGTCAATGCAGCGCGTATGCGCGCGTTTGCTGAACGCGTATTTTCATATTAAGTGCGCGCAGTTGTTGTTTACTGTGCTACAGTACACGTTTATAATGGGATTTGCGTATTTGTCAAAAATTTATATGGCATCGCTTTTAAAATCCGCTCATATCTCAGAAAATAAAATAAATTGCTGTCTATAAATTTAACCATATAAAGGGTAGGACTTGTACTTTCAATTTCTGCAAAAATCTCAAAATCGATATTTTGACCAAAATTGACCGATACGACGGTTCGGATGAACGCCGATGATATACTCTAGTATTTATTTGTATATATTTCAACTCGCTTGATTTTGAGCCATGATTAATTTCCCCCATCATGTCATTGCTTTTTGAAAACACCGTCAGGCCCTGTATCCACCCACTTGAACTCCGAGTGGCCAAACTGCTACATGTGTTCTTCTGCCGATGACCATGGACTGAAGGTGTGTAGAAGGGTGGACAAAAATTGGTATACGAACAGCTACAATAAAATTCCGGTATTCATGCTCCTTTCTGCAGTACCAAGTATCTGTCCCTCTCCTAGGTATCTTCAAAACAGGGCACGAACAATTCATGTTAAAGATGTCTGCCTAAATTTGTTCGGCCCAAATCTCACAATAAATCCACAGCAACCGTAAATAAATCCCATAATGCTTCACGGTAGGGCAAAATTTCTATTAATAGATATAAGCTTGATAATCAATACGTCAACAAGACGGATTATTATAACACCACACTCGATAAGGACCAAATAATGTGCACGCTAAAACCAGTCCATACTTTTTTTCACGTTGTAAGAACTTAATGATGGTTTCGAAGTGCATTTTTTATACTATGCTAGTTTAGATGTTTATTTGAAATAAAAGGATATTGTAAAACAGCAACATGGCAATCATGGCGCCAACCGTTATTCTGAAAATGCATGTAGGACGTAGACTCTTGCAAAACCTTTATAATGGGACAATCTGCAGGTCAAAACATTCCTTAACCATTACAGTACCAACCACTATAAAATCCCATTGAATACCAACGTAGTTCCTTGCCTGTGGGACTAAAGGAGTAAGTTCGTCGTCTGCCGTACGTACATCAACATCCCTGTGCCGGTAGGCCTACTTGGTGGCAGAAGTTGTTGACGTAATGACGTTGTTCTATCACAAGTGAAATGTGATAAAGACCATCGTCTGCCCCCGCGGGCCAAAAGTTTGTTGCTAGTTCAACGTCACATTGTAAATTACATTTCGAGTTGGCAACATGTCGGTACGTTCAAATATTGAAAGTGCTTTGAACTCTTTCACGTCTAACGAGCGTGATCATATACGTGCCGACGAAGATTCTTTTTTTTTTTCTTGAACGTGAAAACACCACGCACCACCTCGTTCAATAGGTAAACGCCTTCATCATTATGTGGTTGAATTAATGCATATAATGTGCAAATAAGTACACAGTTAATTTCGAATCAAAATACGTGCGCATGTGCATACACACACGCATGAGGGTACCGTGCTCTCTCGAAAGGTTATAACGTTATTTGTTTGTTCGTTTTTGTTGCAAAATTAATTGTTGTCTTTCACTCAACCCACGTTTGTCTGTGAATCTGCGGTGTGTTTATTTTATTGATTGCAATTGCAATTATAATTGGCGATAATTAATTGTTTTGACAAGTGTAGGCAGTGATTTCTCTGTGACAATCGTGATGATGCGGTTATTATTCGGTGTGGGGTACGGGTTCTTCGGCTTGATGAAGTTGACCCATATAAAGAACAATGGGTGTAAATGTCATTAGAACACTCACCCACTATCTCTGAAAACAGTGATAAAAAACAGGCTGTGTCTGTATACTTCACATGGGACGATTAATTTTATATCATAAAATGCACACCTCGATATAAAAAAATATATATTAAAAGATATCAATTTAATCATCGTTATATTGCATTACTACATATTATGATTAAGTGATATCATAAAAGCATAGTAGGTCGCCCGCTTCTGTAGTAGCCCACGCATTTTGAGCCGCGGAGCTATTGCATTTTTGTTGCGCATACTATCTTCGTTTTCTTTCTTTCTTTGGTGGGCACGAGACGTAATGAATAAGTTCTGGGCGTGTTTGTGTTTTTTCTTCGTTTCTTTTTTTATTTTTTTAATTTTTTTGCCTGCTTTTTCTTTTAAACCTATAAAGATATTGAACTGACAGATGTTCAATCCATTCCTTGCCATAGGAAAATTTTGTCACAAGTTTATAATTTGAGTTGGTAGTAATTGTACTAACAATTTCTTGGCTTAGCATTGCTTCTAAATGGTTAGAATGACAGTTATGTAGTGCGTGGAGTAATTGCGTATGCTTCTGCCCTGCAGAAGCTGCTTGGTTCATTTAGAAATGAAAATGAAATTTATTTCTTATTTAGCTACAAATTAACGTGATATACAGCATGTACAGTGGGTTAATCCACTGCATTCATTTTGGCAGAGTTTATACAAAGGCCCACTGAAAGGTGCAATTAAAATTTCTTCTTTTTGGAGTGACTTTTACAATTTGAATCAAAGTTTATCACACAATCTGTTACATAATACTTATAGTATTATATCAAATTTGATAATGGAGCTCATCGTATTTCGTTCTGGTATTTCTAATTGCAAAATCAAGATAATTATAATCATCAGCCCATAGGTGATCTACCCTTTTTTAAAGGTTAACCCCATGGAAAAGTGAAAATCGCACAGGTAGAATAGTGAAAATTAAAATAAGATTTATCAATAATACAGAATTCCCTAACAAGAAACAAATGTAGCTTGACTTATTTTATTACACCGTATTCACTTGCATTTCATTCTTAGCGTAAAAAGTCATAATTTAGATATCTTTATCGCATGGTATTTAATTATACAAATATATTTCAGTGATTCCCCCCTCCCCACGGGATGTATTATTCTTTTATATTTCAAAAGTTGATACAAGTTGGTAATATAGTTGCACGGTCTCGTGATTCAGTGATCCATCGCTACAGATCGAAAAGCCATCATCTATGATAAAGCAAATACTCTACGTAATGCTCGCAAACGTCACACACGCACTTCATAAATCTGAAGGATGCGCACTCAACTCCAGGCACTGTAGGAAATATCTTCATTGTTGATTTCAAACAAAAGCGACTTCCATCAGAAAGGGCATATGAAAGGGGCTACTCGGAAGTGAGGGTTTGACCTAGAATTAAATACAAACAATTGACATCTACGGCATTCTCGTAGAATGGGCGTACGCGGGCTTTTTAGACGCCAAACTTTTCGTCTGGTGAAAAAAAGCCAAAGCTAATCAATGAGATCGCATCTTCTTTCCAATTATGTAAGTCATTTTCCTGTTTAAAAGTCTGATTGGTATGCATCCCGCATTGATGCACTTATCCTGACGATAGGATTGCGGGTGTAATGTGGCAAGGACGGGGGTGGGGTGGGGGTGGGGGGTACAGCCCCTTCTCATAGATCTATGCTCACACACGACCACATCGTCATATGAGTATAGAATACGAACCTAAGCCCGCTTTTTGTTGTTGCTTAGCAACGGATCATTCAACTACACGGTATTGTTGCATCGAATATGCATTGGGTACATGTGCACGATGGTATTGGGCTATTAAAATGTAATGTATATAGGGAGGAAATTGATTGCAGTGAATTCTAGACTTGTGAATTGCAAAACCCTTTGGCGTAATGTTTTGATCAATGACTCTTTTGGCAGTCGCTGCTGAATTAACTTCAACATATCACGTAATTCACGATTCCAAAAACCATTAACTGGATTTGAAATCATTGTTCAATGTGACTTTGCATTTCCCGGTCCCCTTATTGTAAACCATGCCACGGTCTTACATATTGGGGTATACATGTAAATACATCTTAAAAGTGTGCATTAAGTTCATAATACAACGCAATTTTCACAGATTAACGAACCCATTCGTACTCACATTGTCTATCTTTTACGCGATTACCGTCCCGGAATACCACTTCGAAATTCCATGTAAATAATTTTCTACATAGGCGTATTTCAACAATATTAATTTCAAGGAATCACGGGTCCGATCAATAGGCGCAAGCGCGTAGCAATTAATCAGTTTCATATGATGCATCGTCGTAAGCGAATTAAGAATCCAGGAATATAAATTAAGCGAAATAACAAACACGTAGTCATTGAACCAAGAAAAATTTAGTACCAGGGGAGTCATTTAGACTTCATTTTATCCGGTTGAACGTCCAAATTCAATAAGGTTGTCTCTCAAAGAACGTGATGGGACTACCAACAAGTAATTTGGCATTATTATGCAGGCAAAGCAAACTGCAACGTAGACATAGGGCCCAAACAAGACATCCTTTCACAGAGTTCACATGAAAGGTCATACCGCTGTGTGTGTATAAGAGAGGAATCGAAATTACATAATTGTTCTCGTTAATTTAAGATACTTTTTATTTAAAATCTCTGATTTCATATTATCACTGTCTGCCCTTCATGACATAAGAAATTGATTATTTCTCTTCATCTGAATGAGCCATGTTTCGAAAATTTAAGTAAAGGAATTATTTATTTTGCCATCATAAATCTCAGGTTCTATAGAGTAGAACAAAGTTATATTCCGAAACCCAGAGTATTCACGATTAATATTACCCGTATTTGCAGGTGAATATGTGTAAAAAGATTTTTTTTTTAATTGTACATTGACTTGAATCGACTGAGAATTTATCCGTGGATTTAAGAAGCAAGGAATCGTTAATGAAATAGCTCATCAGCAATTCCTCAGTGAGGAAACATGCATAAATTCAAATACATTTTTTTTTTCGAACTGAGATCGGTATTGGTATATTGCATAAATTAGTTTCTTGTTTTTGTTTTGTTTTGTTTTGTTTTTTTCGCTGTATTTTGATACTTCTGCGTAAACTGAAAGTTGATATGTTCATCGAAACAGCAATAGCCCAGCTTCAATCTATATTCGGTTATCAAAATTAAAGCTTATTTCTATGTTATTTATTTTTATAATTTATGAGATATTACATCATAAGGACAAATATAATTTATTTATTTTACACGAATGTTGACTTGCCTGTTTGTCGATATGCACACGCGCATGCATAATTGCACACTTGCGTTCGACCGTGGAACACATTGATACAAATAATGGGTAATACACATTTTATTCATATCATTTTTCCAGTAGGCATCTTAGTTGAATATTAAATGCACAAGACAAAAGTTTGAAAAAACACAAAAACATGATTTTATAAAACAGTTAGCACGTTTTGCACAGATCGAGTGAACGCTAATGAAATAATATACTAACATTAAATACATGGGCTAATACTGTGTAGCTTCAAAAGTTAAACTGTGATATCTGAGCTACATAGTAGTGCTTAAATGAACAAATAATTATCCTACAATACAAAAGTTTGGGAAGTTATGCTGCCACTGGCAAGATATGCATGAATAAACAAATTCCACTTCGGTGGAGTATAAAATAGCCAAGATCTACATAGAGTATGTCTATGGGAGGAAATGGCCATGGTGAATCCGGCCAACCTGAGTACTTGTGGATTTTCACTTTTTTAAGCACTAACTAATCAGTTTGAAATACTATTTTTTTTTCAGGACTTCATTTTTTAGACCTTATCAAAGACACTTAGAACATGGATGATTATTTAGCTCAATTTTTGAAATACATTTTTTCAGGGTTTCATTTTAGACCTTATCAAAGACACTTAGAGCATGGAGGATTATTTAGCTTAACTTTTTAAAACTGTGGTCACTGTTAGCCTGTGGATTTAATGTTTTCGTAATCGCTAATTCTGCGTGGTGGAAACACACACATGCACATTGAAATGGTGTTTTTTTCTCCTCTACATTCTGAGATCAGTCGTTGTGAATTACCGTGAGCTAGCCGCGAACGCCATCTCGGAAGTTATTCAAGAAGTATACGACGAATTGCAGATAAGTGACTTCAACGACGTATAGAGAGAAGCACTTATCTCTACTTGCGAGCGGGTCTGAATAGCGTCTTGAATTATTGTTGCATTGACGGCTTCTCTTCGTACGGGAGTTCCGCTGAAAATAAAAAGGGCACGTTGCTGTGAGAAAACAAAATCTCAGCGGAGCCGCCTTCACGCCGGTCCCGGCGAGTCGTATTTCGTGAAAATCATTTTGATGAGGGATGTACGAAGGTAGGTAGAGTCGGTGGTGAATCCTCTTGACATCCAATTAAAATCGTTGCACGGCGATATTTTGGTGTCCCCCAAGGCCGAAATAATGACTCCAACACAGTAAAATTGAAGTTGCAGAATTATATCTCATATTTCCTAGAATTAATATGTTTTAATGTATAATAAGCCTGTACCATTAAATGAATTCAATGTAGCTGTGGTTCACGTTAATAGTTAGGCCTATTATTGATATAATTGAATTGACTGTAAGCCTTTGCCATATGACGATGGCTGATCGTCGAAATGACAGACG